>CAXKVX010003179.1:0-82259 GCA_964058865.1 Eleocharis quinqueflora
CTTCCACCGCGTCAAGTCTGATTTGCGATTGGAGAAACGAGCGATTCAAAATTGATTCTGACACAAACACATGATAAAAAAAATACAAATTAAGGCATAAGTTGATAGTGGAGCCAAATTTTAGATGCGCGTTCCTCCGATCGCAAATCGGACTTAACGTGGTGGAAGTAGACTCGAATATCTACAATTCGATGGCTTGCGACGATAAAAAAGAATTAATTGTAATCTCGAAGAGCGTAGTCGAAGTTTTTAGAAAAAAATGTTAATCATACTTAATATTTTTTTTGTAACAAGTTCAGCTGCGCTCGTCGGGATCATAATTAGTCTTTTTTTATCGTCGCAAGACATCTAGCTGTAGATATTCGAGTCTACTTTCATCACGTCGAGTCTGTTTTGCGATCGGAGAAACGAGCAATTCAAAATTGAATCCGACGCAAACTCATGATAAAAAAGACTAATTAAGATATAAGTTCAAGATGGAGCTAAATTTGAGATGCACGTTTCTCCGATCGCAAATCGGACTCAACGCGGTGGAAGTAGACTCGGATATCTACAGCTCAATGATTTGCGACGTTAAAAAAAGTTTAGTTATAGTCTCGACGAACGCAGTCGAATTCGTTACAAAAACTTACCTAAATATAACCCAACTCATCAATTAAAATATTAATATTTTTATTATTAAAAAATTGGTGCATCTCTCCCTCTCCAGCGCCATTCTTTTAGTTTTAATCAAACCGGATTCTTAGTTTCCGGTTGGGAACCGGATTCTAAGATTCCGGTTTGTGTAATTTGGTAAAAAAAAATTCTTTTTGGCTATTTTAATGTTTTTCTATTTTATTTTGTTTATTATTAAAAATTTCGGGAGTTTTAGTGTGGAAATAGGAGCGGCGACAGGAGAGAGACTAGACCAGGGGGTTTAGGCGGGAAAATTGAGAAGAGAGAAGGACATGGAAAAGGTCTTAGTTTCGTCTTTATTTACGAGGAGACCCAATTATTATAGGTGATTTTTTTGTTCCTATCCGAGGGTACTTTGGTGTATCATGTATATGTGTTAATATGTATATATCCAAAGTTAATTCGAAAGACATTTGCTCCGCTGCTTTTTTTTTATCGACGAAAGTATGTGTTATCAAATGCACGAAACGATTACATAAATGTACTCTTGCGTCTTAATTATAATCGAAAAAAAGGTTACATAAAATGTCGGTCCTAGCGATTGATTACATAAATGTCGTTCCTAGAAAAAAAAAGTAGATCAGAGAATTCAAATATGAAATTATAATCGCTAGAATACTTTCAAACATATTGCTAGACATATTTTCTAAACTCTAGTAAATTATTAGCATAGCCCACACTTATCCAAAACTGAATCAGTACTATCGTTAGCAAAAAGTGAATTGCTTTATACTTTCAAACATTCGCTAGAGCATATTTAAATTAGTGTGTTAGTAATTTAATCTAATATTCAAAACGTGAATTGCTTTATAGAAATTGCATAAAAATGAAAACAAAATGATACAAAATGTCAATTCAACACAGAAATTACATATTATAATTTGAAGTACCAAACAACATCATTCCAATAACGTGCCACAATATTGTAAGTACTAAACAACAATAAGAACAAATACATCTTACCATTTTAAAATACCAACAAAAGAACATTTCTAACCACATATTGCGCTCATTTGTAGTCAGCATCAGCATCATCTTCTTCCTCACAACCACCCTCATTTGCATTTGTAGGCTGAGTTGAATTTTCCTATTGCAATGAAAAAAATAAAACATGATGAATAAATTTAACCTAGTTAATATACTGAATAAATTATGTTCCCCTTCACATCAGTGATATGTATAATTCAAGTTTCTTGTTTTCATGAAATATATAATTTTTAATTCTCTCCCTCCTTGTGAGTGGTGACAAAGTATTAGTTAGATAATTAAGATCTACAATGTTCTTCTTAGTATTGTTCAATGACATGCAATTCATTCTAACTACCAAAGAGTATACAAGGGTTCATATTTTGTCTCTTGTGCAGCATCAGGAAAAACAATGATTATTTTTCTGATCCAATCCAATAGAAGATTGCCCGAGTTTTGATTTACAATTTTTGACAAGGATGTCGTGTATCGTTTTGTAATTATTATACTTGAGCTGAATGCAAGAACCTTTTTTTCTTTTTGTGTTGTTTGCTTGAAGAAACTTTTTCTGCCCCACCACAAGACTATAAATTGAAAAAAATAATGAGCACAGTTTAAAAGTTACATCTGGATCATCTGATGGCGACATGGCAGGCATGACTAGACCAAGATGGTCAAACAATGCAACATAAGATGGTAATTGTAAGTCAAATGTTTGATAACATTAATAGATGCTAAGGAATTAGAATATTAATATCTTACAAGGACCCAAAAAAATTACAAATGAATAAGAAATCCATCTTATTAATTAGTTTAGATTTTATAGGTTCATTCATCTTATCAGTGTCTTACAAGTCTAAGAATATTAATATCAGACCACTTGTTTGCCTGATAACATCTACCTACCAGCTTATGTTTGCCTGATAACAGCTTCTGTCAGGCTTTCAAAAAACATCTACCTACTAGAACTCAACAATGTAACAATATCATAAATCAACCTTAATTAAGAATCCGAGCATGTAAACTTACATACATCCGTTTGGACTTGCATCAACAAAGTGGCATTCCTCGTTCTCATCAGGTGGCAACACCTTAGTCTTAATGAAGACATCCTCACATATCTCTTTATTTCCTAATTCATTCTCTTGTTGCAAAAATTAATGCACATATTAATTAGTATACAAGAGGCACATGAGTTACATAACATTATGGGCATCTCAGTTCACATACTCATAATCTGGCTACATGCCTACATTGGTTCAATTTAGTTTATCAGTTCACATACTCATAGTATGTTTCCTTTTCAGAGCAGGATTTACTAAAAAAAACAAGTATTGGTGATGATTTCAATTAAAGGCTAAGACTGCTAATAAAATTTGTATGTCCTGACGTTATGTATGTCCTGACATTATTGGAAAAAGGGGGAAAAAAACTCATGTACTTAATTAACATTATTCGTAAGAAATTCCAAAATGAAATTTTATTTAGTAAAATAAAGCATATTACAAATATCAAATACCAGTGGAACTATGATAATCAGAATGAACTTCATAATTATAAGCAAATGTCAGTTTATATCCCAATTAATCTACTCAAGTTCCTCTCGAATAAGAGTAGATCTAGGAGTAATTAGGCCAAAACTCGAATTGTATGCCTTAGTGCGTAATTGTCGGGCGATATAACTCTAGGAACGTCTAAATTACGGGTCGTTATAACTTCTAACACGAGTCGGAGCTTGACTAATCATCAGCTCATGATTGTGTTAGACTTGGTATCGAATCGAGAAATCACCAACTCGATACCGATCATTGCTTGTTCGTACCCATTTATCAATAACTTGAATCAACAATCGCTCAACCAAGTGAGTAAGTGGATCAACAAACCCTAAGCCCTAGGTTTTGTTCATCGATAAATCACAGTTCAATTGCAACCTCTTTTATATTACGAATTGGTTACCAAACAAACACCTTTCACCAACCTTTCTTACTTGCTTAGAACCAACATCGTTCCAACCTCTTTGGAAATCGACTTGTCCCTGTGTTCGATACCCGATACTTAGTACCAACGACAATCGTACACTTGCGATACACACGGTATTTGGGTTTAAAACTTGATATTACAATTGTATAGAAATACCGCATCAAGTTTTTGCCTCTGTGGTTCGGGGATAACTCAAGCCACCAGATTCGATTCGAGGACCAGATCATCAGATCAGACCGCGTTGCGAACAACTACCGAAGCAACATCATCAACCACCCAATCACGAGATACCTCCAATGTGCCATGGCATACACCATATTCGGGAGGGGAGAGACGTCCTCCGTTTTCAAAAGCGGGACACCTACTTCTTGTGTCTCATGTTGTACTCCAACCGACAGGTCCACTTGCAGCCAGACTGCGCGTCCCACTTTGGGAGACACTTGGAGGCGGTACTGGGAAACATGCATACGGGTGGAGCGATCTCGGTCGGCGGGTTGGTCACACGCATAGCCCGCCACCTCAGGATACTCAGAGAGGGTCCGATCTACCGAGTCAAATCCAACACCGAGATATCCATCCTAGACCTCAAGTATCTCAAGGCGGCGACATTGATCAAGGAGATCGACAGGTCTTTTATCATATCACCAGTAGGAAGAAGAAAATGCCCCTTCCCCTGCCGTCATTTGACATCAACAACAGGCGCACCTGGATCGCTCACGTCCCACCAGAGCAGCAGGCCGATGTTGAGGGAGAGGCAGCACAGGCGGCAACACCAGCACCAGCACCACAGGCGCCGATAGACCCAAACATGCCCACATCACAGTCGTTGAAGGATTACATGGTAGGCATGGACGGGCGTTTCGAGCAGCGCTTCACGCAGATGGACCAGAGCTGGCAGCAGTGTTTTGATCGCCTCGAGACAGATTGGCAGAGGTGGCACACATAGAGTGAGAACCGATGGGCCCAGCACTACGACTCCTTAACTCAGCACTTCACTACCCTTCAAGAGTCACACAACCGTGCGCAACATGACCTCCGTGACCTTCAGGGTCACTATGGCGCTCTCCACCGCGACTACACGCGCCTCAACACCAACTACACGGGCCTCAGCACAAAGGTGTCCCAGATGTCCTCCGTGCAGACTTCCTGATTTGATGACCTTTACTGGTACGCGGACGACAGCCAGCAGTTGGCCCACGACACCTGCTACCTCACGAGGCAGTTGGCCAACTGGAGCATAGAGCAGTCCGGTATGCCACAGAAGGATGTCCCGCAGAGAGAGAGTAGGCAGCCGATGAGACACCCCTTCCCGTTCGATGAGGAGGAGGATGATGGTGGCGACGTCGCATGAGGAGCACCACCACCACCACCAGTCCGACCTCGACACTTTGTGAGCTTTTTTTCCCTTTCTATCTTCATTACTTTTCTTCACTTGTTCGATTCGCAACGAGGGCGTTGCAATTGGATAAGTGTGTGTGTGGGGGGGGGGGGGGTAAAGCTTATGGAGTGTTGACCTTATATAGGAGTAGAGTTAGTTTAGTTTAGTTTAGATATGAGTAAAAGTTGTGATTATTGGATTGTGAAAGAATCGATTTATTATTGGCTTATTTGATATCGGTGATTTCAGTAGTATAACCCCATGGCACAAACAAAAAAATTCACGTTTAGTTGCATATTTATTTACCTTTCTTTCCTTTTTTCATTTTCCTTTTTCTTCAAAAGACTTTCATACGACTTCATTGACAAGCCAAGCATGCCTCTACTTACTTTTGTTGCGAAATCAATCGAGTTTTATTGAACTACCCCTAATAACTCATAACAGTCGGAATCAGTACCCACACCAATGAAAATAGTAGGCTGTGTTGCCTTTGTATATTTAAAATACCTTAGAAACCTCAAATCGAAAAAGAATTAAGTGACTAATCCAAGAAATAGTGTATGTTGATTAGCGGATCCTACCTTGCCCATTTGGTACAAGGGAACAAATATAAAAAAAAGGGAAAAAAAACAAAATAAACAGAATTTTTAACTTATTTTTGCTTTCTTTAGTTGCTTTTATGCGTCTAGGTCCCCGCTAGTCAGTTATACACTCGCACACATGAAAATAAATAAGTGATGTTAAGCCTCATAAGTGCTGGGACAATTTTTCCACGAGCGGATGTTACCAATATAGCACGAGGCAGCCTCAAGAGCGCGACTCAAGCGAGAATTTTCTCTATGCGCGAGGTTCAGGATTTCACATTTTTCGGGTTTTTCTAGAGTTTTTAAATGAACAAACGATAAAGCAGAACGCAGAATGAGGGGTTGTGGGGTAGACTCTTCGATTAGATTGTTCGTGAGGTAAAAGGAGGTGGCCGATACTTTCGATTGATCTCACAACAAAAATTGGTAGAAATGTGCATAACTTGTCGTGAATTCATATGAAAGTCTTGCATGTCATTTAGGGTAAATTTTAACTTTTAACAAAATTTGTGTCCGTGAGGTGAAGAAGACTACTGAAAAATATTTCGATCTAGGCCCGAATAAAAATTGGTTCCTTTTCAATCCAACTAATTCGCGAATTTGCTCACCTTTATCTTGTGTCATTTGCTCAACTAATTCATATGCTAGACTTGGTTTGATACTTAGACTTGCTTAGGGACAAGCAATGTTTAAGTGTGGGGGGATTTGATAGCCGTATTTTGTACGTGTCATAACGCGTAGTCCGGCACCGTATTCTGGCCAATATTCACGTTTTATTAGCTTTGAGTAGTGTAAAAGAATGCAAGTTTGCGGTAATTCTCCTTTTGTTGATCCTAATTGCAGGTACAAGAGACAAGAGAAGAAACGGGAGTCGAATCGGAGTTCTAGACATCATGACGCCCAAAATGGACCAAAACAGCTTCTCCTTGCGGACGCAAGAATTCTCTTGCATTCGCAAGACTTTCCTGTGCCATTCCAAAAAGCCCAGGGAGGATTCTTTGTGGACCCAAGGACTTCCCTCCTCAAAACCAGAGAATACAAGTCCAGAAGCCTTGCGGACGCAAGGAATTATGCGCTTTTTCAAAAATCAGGGATTTTAATAAGGAAAGGGGAGAGCTGAGTTGCCTATCTTGGCTCATTCTTCTTCCCCATCTTTGGCTCTCTTCTCTAGGCGATTTTTAAGGTGAATTGGAGATCTAGGCTGGGTGCAACGACGAGAAGACGAAGATTTCGATCGAGGCTTGGTTTTTAGGGTTTTCTTGACTCATTTTACATTTCTCTTTTAGATTTGATGTTGTTAGCATATTCTCTTGTATTTGTATATGCCATGAGAGGCTGAACATCTCTCTAGGGCGAGGGTTATGTGAAACTTGCAACTTTGTTGAATGATTTTGTGGATTGTTATTTGATAAAATTGATTTTCCTTGTTTGAATTTGAAATTGTTTGGATTTAGATTGATTGATTGAGAAATAGTTGATTTGAATCCCGATCTAGGAAAATCGCTAGGTTAGTCTCGTATCCGAGAGAGGAACTTGAGTAGATCTAGGAGTAATTAGGCCAAAACTCGAATTGTATGCCTTAGTGCGTAATTGTCGGGGCGATATAACTCTAGGAACGTCTAAATTATGGGTCGTTATAACTTCTAACACGAGTCGGAGCTTGACTAATCATCAGCTCATGATCGTGTTAGACTTGGTATCGAATCGAGAAATCACCAACTCGGTACCGATCATTGCTTGTCCGTACCCATTTATCAATAATTTGAACCAACAATCGCTCAACCAAGTGAGTAAGTTGATCAACAAACCCTAAGACCTAGGTTTAGTTCATCGATAAATCAGAGTTCAATTGCAACCTCTTTTATATTACGAATTGGTTACCAAACAAACACCTTTCACCAACCTTTCTTACTTGCTTAGAACCAACATCGTTCCGACCTCTTTGGAAATCGACTTGTCCCTGTATTCGATACCCGATACTTAGTACCAACAACAATCGTACACTTGCGATACACATGATATTTGGGTTTAAAACTTGATATTACAATTGTATAGAAATACCGCATCAACAATACATTCACTCTAAGCACTCAAACAATCTAACTCTCTAAAATCCATAGATTAGATTTAGGCATTCAGCTAATTAAATTTGGGATTAAGAGCAAGGATTTAGCAATTGGAACTAAGCTCAACAATGGCAGAAAGGTTTTTGAGTTGATGGAAAATCAGAAATAATTGTTGAGGGAGAATGATTTATATAAGGTTCAATTTTGGCCAAAAACATTCATGCACCACATAGCGTTATAATGCTATTTCATGTATAAATCATAGCGTTATAATGCTATCTTGGGTCAGGACAAATTATATGACCGTTGGATTTTGATCGTACAATTTTTACACAGCGTTATAACGCTAAGCTATGTACAAAAATATAGCGTTATAACGCTATCTTGTGTTTGGACCAAAATTTGATCGTTGGGATTTTATCTAGCGTTATAACGCTACAAATAACGTTATAACGCTATCCCAAATCTACACAGAAAAGTTCCAGGACTTAGCCAAATTTTGGCTTTTGGTCACTCTGGCGTTATAACGCCAAGTTCTCTGGAAATTGGTGTAAATTATTTTGCTACTAATCCAAATGATGTTTTTGATCAAATAAAGTTTATATTCCTCAACTTAAGTTATATTTAAGACATATTCTTGATGTTTTGGAATTTTATTGATTCAATTTCTATTTTAAAATTCATTTTGAACATTTCAGCTTTCTGACATTATAATGCTATCTTGTATCGATGTCTGGTTTGACCTTGTAACACTGTTTTGGTCAGGTATCATTATAACGCCAAGATAGCGTTATAACGCTATATACTGTCTGGTTTAGATTTCCTTGCTCTTTTTACTCCCAAATTTAAATATACTAAAATCTAAATAACTTAAGCATGTCTTCATTTTGATCTTGATCTTCTAGTCTTGATTGTCTTGATCTTCAAACGACTATAACTTTTGACTCGTAACTCTGATTTCAACGTTCTTCGTGGCGTTGGAAAGCTCACGACGAAATCTATGGCCGGTACAAGACTCGCTTATACTGGATCAGTTTTAGTCCCATCGGAGATCGTTTGAAGCCTCAAAACTTCTCTTGAAGATTTCCTACAAAATTTCTCAAAAGACAAAATTTCTCAAAAGAGAATCGTATTCTCTGTACTGCTCTTTACCAGTGCTCTCAGCACATGTTTCATCTGGATCGTCCGATTAGATCTGGACGGTTGATCGCCAACTATGTGAGGAGGCTTTTGTATTATAAAATCTGATATGTTCAAATATAATCAACGGTTTAGATTAAACGAGTGCATAGAGCACCGGTAAAAATGGATTCGTTTAATCTCGACCGTCCGATTAGACAACGTTGCAGATTAAACGAGTGTAGAGAGCATCGCTTAAAAGTGATATTTTTTTGTTTGACCCTTAAAAAAATAAGAATGACATCTGTGACCCTCATTTCAAAAATTTGACATTCATGACTCTACTTTTCTTCGTTCAGAATTCAAACTAAACACATGCATTCATTTGAAAAAACAAACGATCAAATGATTCAGTATGGTGCAAAATTTCAAACCTGCGTTCAGGCAACGCTGTGAATGCTACGTCTGAACGCGCATCAGACGTTGCGTTTAGACATGAATGTAAATTTCAAAAGTACTTGATATTTTTTTTGCTTTGTAAATTCGAGTGACCTCTATTTATAAATGTGTATCTAAAAAATACGTTCGAACGCCGAACGCAAAAAGTAGTCATAAATGTTTGAAAATAAGGCTACCAAGTCTCAAGTCTAAAAGCGGTGCAGAATACGGTTCAGCTCCCCGCCTCCCTCTCTTCGCGAATCGCGATCTTCACTCGAACCCGATCCTCTCTTACGACTTCTCACTAGCGATCGCTCGAACCCTCCTCTCATCAGCGCCGCCCCTGCCTCCCTGGATTTATGAGTTAATGCTCTGTAAGAATCTCTCAAAAGGTTACGATGGCGAATTCATGATGTTCTATCCCAAATAGCATCACTGACACTTCTGTAAGTTGCATCTGAGATTGGTCTTCTAAGCATTTGCGCTATTATCTGAGCATTCTGATGTGTATATAATTTGTATATGGTACAAGACCACAACATCAGTGTTAAGTTTGTAACTGTTGAAACCATATCAGTTTCTGATAGAAGTAAGGTATAAATGCTGGAGAGTACAATGTTTGGTACCAGTACTGTATCGGGTATTCACACTAACATATAACAACCTGATTTCACTGGTCAGTTCTACCAAATTTTGAAAATCAAAAGAAATTGTTAATACTATCTAGTCATTTTATTGAAGAGATTTGACGAGAAACCGGATAACAACAATTCCAGATGCTCTTCTTAAAAATCACAAGCTGGCAAACTTGCACTAAGGTTTGATCTAGCTACTTTCATGACATTATTATTTTATTGTATCGAATCAATGGCTCATTTAACTATGTTTGTTTGATCTATTGTAGAGTTGGAAATGATGCAAACCTCTGTTACTGTTATAACACAACTGTAATGTACAGAAGAAAGCACTGGTTCAACTAGAGTAGTAGCTATTGTCGTGCCAGTACTGGTCTCTCTAATTCTGGTAGCAGTAGTTCTTCTTCTTCTTCACCAATTTAGAAAGCCAAAAGATAAAGATAGTAAGGCAAAAAACTTCAACACAATCTGGATATTTTTGCAGTACAAATTTGCGCCATAATTTATTCTCTTATAAGTAATTTGTGGCTACCCTGACCATAATCCTGGCGCCACTGGACCTACTATGCATCCATCTGTGTCACTATCAGCGACAAAGACAACAAACACATCATCGTCTCTCCTCTCTCTCATCACAACCCACATCCTTCACCACGTGACCCCCTCAACCCCACATTCTCTCTCCCTTTCTCTCAAATCCTCCTTCCCTTCCCTCCCCTCCCCTCTTCCCTCCTCTCTCTCCCACTCCATCTTGAAACACCTCTCCCCTCACCCTTCTCTTGCTCTCCTCTTCTTCCACTCCCTCTTCCACCTCTCCTCCCCTCCTCCCCTTATCTCCCCTGACACCTTCCACCTCGCTCTCTCTCTCACTGCTCAGGTACCCACGTGCCACTGTGACATACCTTCTCTTCTCTCCCTCGGGCGCCGCCTTGGTATACCATTCAGTCAGCGCACCCTTTCCACTCTCATTGAACGCCATGTGGCATCTGGCAAGCCTGACAAGGCCGTGCGCCTTTTCATTTCAGTACACCGGTTTCATGGCCTCCACCAAACCCTCCCCTGCTTCAATGCATTATTGGATGCGTTGTGTAAAGCACAACATGTGGAGAAAGCCCATTCACTGCTTCGATCTCTCAAAAAGCAGTTCCCACCTGATGTTATTACGTATAATATAATAGCCGATGGATATTGCCGGCGTAAATGTACTTCCAAGGCATTGGACTTACTAAGGGAAATGGTTGAGACTGGTATACAACCAACAAAGACTACATATAACACAATCCTAAATGGTTTCTTTCGAGCTGGTCAGGTACAGCATGGGTGGGAATTTTTTCTACAAATGAAAAAAAGAGCGAAGAAAGATAGCACCTTTCAGCCTGATGTTGTTACATACACTACTGTTGTACATGGACTTGGGTTAAATGGAAAGTTGGATAGAGCACATCAGGTGTTCGATGAAATGATAGAGAAGGGTTGTTTGCCAACAGTTGCCACTTACAATGCTTTAATTCAAGTGACATGTAAGAAAGGCCATGTGGAAGATGCTGTTAAGATGTTTGATGAAATGCCGAGTAAGGGTTGCGAAGCCAATGTTGTTACTTATACAGTGTTGATTAAAGGGCTTTGCCATGCGAGAAAAATGGACCATGCAATGGAGTTATTTGAGAAGATGAAGCAAGCTGGACCAGATCCAAATGTGCAAATATATAATATTCTTATTAGGCACATGTTAGAAGATGGAGAGATGGAAAAAGCATTGGAGCTGTTCAATAAAATGGGTGATAGAGGGGCCTGTTTGCCTAATAGAGATAGTTTTAATATAGTGATAAGTAGGATGTTTGTGAGAAAGAGACCACAGGATGTTTTAGTGGCTGGTAAAATGACCAAAGAAATGGTCGAAAGAGGATATTTACCAACACGTTTCATGTTTAATCGTGTTCTTAATGGTCTGCTATTAACTGGTAATCAAGCCTTTGCAAATGAGTTGTTGAGGCTGCAAGAGAAACACAAGCGTCTTCGCCGAGAGATCAAATTGTAAACTTGTTACATTATATTACTTTTACCTTTTTCAATAGATTTCTTTTACTATTGAATTAGAAGGTAAATCTTGGTGTATTAGCTGAATATTGTGGAGCAAGCACTACTACTGACTACAAAGCACCAGAGAAACAAGTGCTATCTTTTAATGGTTGTTGAGAGAAATAGCATATTTAGGTAACATTCATGAGTTAAAAGGTTCCTGTGCAAAACTGTTACTTGAAAATATTTTTCCTCTTTTGCTCTTGTGTAATGCTGATCGGTGAATTTACAGTGCACTTGCATTCCAGGTTAAAACTAAAATGGACTGGCGAAGTTGACTCAGTGGCACATTTTATCCAAGTGGGTCTGCACCAAAAACTGAGATTTTATAGCTTCGAGCTAGTGTTTCGCTAGAAGAATAATGAAAAGGCAAGTGATGAGAAAAGTAGACAGGGACTCGGTATTCCCTTTTATTTATTTATTTTCCAAAGGGGGAAGTGATGATCTAGTCTAAATGAATCTCTCTGATGCTTCCATTTCATGTTTCTCTCAAATCAACTTAGTATTTAATACGAACCTTGATATAAATTGCCCGTGTCAATTCTTATGTTATATAACATCTTAATAAAAATAGAATAAGTCGTTAGTCTGGTGGTTAAGAATAATGATCTATGTGTGGAAGGTTTTGGATTCGATTTTAGGTCATTAAATTTGGATAGTTTGATTCTCATCTATATCTAAAAAAACATCTTGATAAAAATGGAATGTTAGAGTGTCATTTCAGCTAAACTTGTTCTTTCTTGATATTCGAAATAAGTCGCAGTTATAGTTAGTTATTTGATCATATTTGCGTGCATACAATATTATTTTAATCAAGGAGACTAGTGATTTTATTACCTCCATCAAATGTGAGGTGATATTCTTCATTAACAACTTATATATTCACAAGCAATGCATATGGAGGCGTTGCATGTATTACCAATCATGGTCTGCATTGAGCATGACCTACATATGTGTGTTCCTTGTGAAAAAAATTGATCATCTCATATTTAAATTCGTGATAGGTTGCACTAACACATTCTATATTATGTTTTATTGGAGTTGTGTAATTATATGGTTTGGAAAACACGATCATCGTTTAACTCACAGTAATATTACTTTCGATCGGTTAATGTTTCTCCTAATGATCAAAATTAGAAGCATTCTGAGCATTCTTTCTTGGTCTATTATGAAGTTCTGTTGTTCAAGTTCTCCACTTAATCCATAAATCATGACTATTAAAATTATTTATTCTATGATTGGCTTCTAAATCACAATACTAAACATACATCATGTTATCATCTTTCAATTATATGGCGAGTATTAAACATAAATTTACAGTATAGTAGTTATATTTTAAAATTGTAAATTACTTATTAAAATTGTCAAAATTAATATGTTCATCGCTGTTAATAAAAGAAAAAAAAATCAGCACTTCATCTCCAATTTTTTGCAAAAAATAAAAATAAAAACAAGTTGACCCCTGACCTTCATCTGCTAATTCAAGTCAAATATGAATTAGTTCAGAGAATCGAAACTTAGTCTAGAGGCTCGAAACTAGTCTAGAGGCTAAGAGCAACACTTATCGTGTAGGAGATGCGGGTTCGCAATTCGATAAAAACAAAATATCACGAAAATATTTAAGTCAATTTTGATTTTAGTTGAAACAAAGATCCTCATTTATTAATTATTACTAAAAAAAGATCAACTAGTGCAAAAAGAATTTTGAAACCAAGTAGGTCTTTTTAAAAAAAGCACAAAAACACCACTTGGTTTTTTTTCAACTTTAAGGATCCAATTAATGCAACAGAAACTTTGAAGATCAATTTGTTTTTTTTATATATAAGTTAGGACAAAAGGTGAATTCTCCTTGAATTAGATGTGCCTATACGAAACTTCGTATTTTCTTTTCCTTCTCTTCAGTAGGACATCTTATGCTCTAGAAACCTACCATCTGTAATGGATTGGATCAATAAACTTTGAACCTCATCACACGGTTTTATTGTGAGATATTGTCATCAGCCTTGATAGGAAATAATCATGTCAGTAACTACTGGATAATTTTAAATTAATGTGACCTCAAACATATAATTTCTACACAACATCAAGGATACAACACAATTACCATCGGCCAGAATAGTCCTTAAATAAAATGGCAAAGGAAACCTACATAAATGGCTGCACCTAGCAATGAATCTACACCAGCACAAACTACCAACATAAAATTAACATCCTAAGCATGTCCACAAGTGTTCATCAAGGTCGTCTGGCAGGCATATTTTGTAGCCTATCTGAGACCATGTTAGGCAGTCTTACACCGCCAGCTATTGCACTTGCATAGGCAGCTGCTAATCTGTTAGCGGCCATAGAAGGATGGTTAGGGCTAGGGTTGAGGTTAACTCGTGGTCGCCCTTGCATTAGTTGCGCTCGTTCTTGATGTAGCCTCACCTTGAGTTTGTCAGTTTCCTCTCTGACACGTGAGATCATGTTATCTAGTTCAGCAAACATTGTCAGTTTAGCCTCCATCTTTCGGAACTGCATTTAATGAATAAAGCTCCAAGTCATATTTTGCAAACAATTCAAAAGATAACACATATCGTCTCTTTTAATAATGAATGAATATGAATGAGTAGATTATCTAAAATTCGTCTTACTAATAGTTTCTTTTTTCCCCCACTGCGTCTACAATTTTTTCAAGATATTATGATTATTCTTGTTATGATGATTATTTTATTAATGATAACGTAGTATCTTATAGGGGTTCCGAAGATGGGAGCAAATATAGTAGGAACATCAGATTCCATGCAAGGAGATGCGTTTGTCCTGAAATATGTACCTGTTTCTCAATAATAACAGTTACAAGTTGCTTGATCTGATACTCCTCTTGCTTGGCTAGGAACTTGGCCTTGACAGCAGCTGCTGCAAGTGCAGTAGCAGCAGCCCGTTTCAACCTTATTACTTCTTTACTATCTTCATCATTTCCATTACCTGCATTTGTCTTTGAGGGCTTCTCACCATTGCTGGTTGTTGCTTCTTTTCTTTCACCCAGAACTAAGAGATGCAAAAGACAAATATTATTTCTATGCTTTCAGCCAGGCCCCTAAAAATATTGCAAGTTACACCCTACCCTCTAGTATAGGTACTTAAAATGATTCTCAGTACCGCAACCCCTCAGAACTAAGAGATCCACATCACATGTCAAGTACCGCAACCCTCAAAATGATTCTCAGTAGTGCTCTGACCATAAACATAAACTCATGAACATACCAATCATTTGCCTCAAGTATAGGTACTTAAAATGGTTGAGCATTAAAGAAACTAGTACCTGATTCATCCAAATTCAATGTCGGCCCATTAGTTTGCTCCGGTTCATGTTTGAACTCTGATGTCTCTACTGGCAATTTCAATTGATTGTCTACAGCCACATCAGTTGGTGACCCAGCTTTTTTCTCATCATTTTGTTCCTCTTTTGCGTTTTCTTCTGTTGCGTCAAGAGCTTTCTTACTGCCAGATGGTTGCTGCTCCTCAGCACTATTTTCCTTTTGGTTATCAGCTAAGCTGTTGTCGTTCTTTTTATCACCACTAGGAGTAGCTGTTTCTTCCTTGTGAGATTCACTGTTCAGGTTTGAAGGAGGACTTTATTACACTACTCGCAATACAAGTAGATGAAGTGGTTTGTACAAAATTTAGACTCTTATACAGCAAGCAAAATCACAAACCTAGCAGACAATGGTAATGCATTGCTCACATCATCAGCAGGAGGATCCTCCAGGATAAAGCAATGTCTGATGGCAAGTTGGAGGGCAGGAGATGACTCTGACATAGCTTTCAGTGAACTTCGGTGACATGATGTCATGCAGCTCTCATGCTGCACAAGACCCATTAAAAATGCCGCCTGCATGCACAGAATCATCAGTGTTTAGCTTATAGATATTTATACATTTGTAAAAGTTTTCACTTGGATGCAACAGAGAATCTGTGCATACCAGTGCCATGACAGGGTTGCCTGCATCTGTAAAGGTACCAAGCTCAGCTTCCTCTGGCGAATATCCAACTGCCTTAAATGCATCTTTTAGCACATTAATAGCAGTTTCAGGAGTACACTCTCCCAGTACACTATTATTATTTTCTTCAGAATTTTTTTCACCCGTATGATCAGTATGTGATGGTTCAGATCGCTCTACATCACCTACAGTTTCCCCATCCTTCTTTCCATCAGAATCCTTTTTTTCATCCGTTTCCATTTTATCTGAAGCACTTTCATCAGGTCCTTTTTCTTCCTTCCTTTCATTTTCTTTTTCTTCTGTTTCCATTTTCTCTTCTACTTTTTCAATTTTGGTCTCATCAGTAGTGTTATCTTCACGCTCATACAGGTAAGAATCTTCTATGGGCATTTGAAGAAAATGATGCATGCACTGAGCCTTGGTTTTTGTGCCAACATGGTCAGCTATTTCATTCCAGTTCGCGCCAAATAACTCTAAAGCTTCAAGAAGAAGTAAAGTTTCTTCATCTGTCCAAGTGGCCCCACCTGCACCTGAAGCCTCTGCTGATTCCATTAAGATGAAATCGGCTGGGGCCATGCCTGAATCAAACTTTCCCGCAGTGTAACAGTCGGTGCATAGATCAAAATCAGCCTTAAAAAGGACAAATGATAACAAGTAGTTAGAGGAAATTTATTAAATTATATAATATATGACTTATCCATCATGCCAAGGAAAGCCAGCCTGACAGAACATAAATTCCTAGGGTTCTAGGGACATAAAATACAACTCCGTCAAATACTAAACATATTTTATTGAGTGCTCGTAAGTATTGGCAACTGCAGGTATAAAAAAGCATCAGACTTGAATCAAGTTAGCTTGGAACAGTATTTATTTGGTTGCTTCTATGAAATTAGGAAAACATATAATGAGATGTCGATTCTTCATGAGAAGCTGCAAAGGATGGTAAGAGAGGTCGCTACATAGGTCCCCTGTATCCCGTGAATTTCAAGCATCTTTATCGAAACTGGTGGGTAAAGTCACCTTTCAGAAAAAAGAGGTTCTTCTTATAAAGCAACTAACCTGAGTTCGACAGTGGTACCGTTTCCTTGAACAATCAGCTTGGCAAGAATTGCAATGATATTCAATCGAAGGCTCCGTCAAGGCCACAGAATCTTCCGCGAGACCCGGCTCTGGAATTACACCTTGTACTGGAGCTAGTGCAGGTTGTGATACAGCCTCTACTCTCTTTGGAATTGGAACAGACATCCAATGCGGCTGCCTTGTCTCAAATTGGTACAACTTCTCAACCAAAGAAGCATCCTTTTTGTCCTCTTTTGCATCCTCTTCATTTCTTGAAGTGTCTTCTTCAGTTGGGGTAAAGGGGTGGAAATTCATCAAACCCCAATGGTCTAAGAATTCCATTACCTCCTGCCATGAGTCTGAATCATCCTTGGATAAGTCAGTTAAATCTTTGAGCTCGATTTGACATTTCGGATTTGAGTGAAACCTTTTCATGATTGAATTTCTGATTGTCATGTATAACTCAGGTGTTCTTTTTTCGGATTTACCATCAAAAAAAGAGACTAAGGTCTGCTTCTCTATTTCATGTATTGACTTCCACGAAAACCAACCTGCACATGTTACAAGTACCTATTAAAAGCAAATTTCAACATAGTACAGTGCTGTGAAGATTTACTTCCATGTAGAATAATTGAGCTAAATGCAATTATCTTCTATTACTAACTAACTATATATTTTTTAATATAAGGAGCTCATACGCACCCCCCCCCCCCCTCTCTTCAAATATTGACCTAAAGTCCACCCAAGCATTTTGCTCCCGCTGGGTTTCGAACCCGCATCCACCACATGGAGGGCGTTGCTCTTAGCCACTAAGCTAAGGGCTGATTATTAGCTAACTATCAATCTATGTTTTTTATGACAAAATTTTCATGAAAGAATCTGCATATAACCTTCAGTAGGAACCTACAAGAACAATTATAGTAAGTTGCAAATTCTCCTTCTTTTTGAAGTCTCTTGCAATAAAATTGGAAATGCATCAAGTAAGATACAGATTGCATACAAAAATACATATTTCGAACAATATAGACAACCAAAGTTGCTACATTTGTAGTTCGAGGCTCAAATTTTCAACAGGAGCATACAGAATAGCGAAAGTTTTGAAATTTCAAGTGTCAAGCTCTCCAATTTTATGAAAATGAGGGCAAAAATTTATGTTACCAGCAAAGGTCGGCACCACATGCACATCCTTCCCACGAGACTTCACCGCTTCAAATTCTAAATTCACCACATTTTCTTCCTCCTCTCTCCTCATTGTTAACGGATCCTCGATCTCTTCATCCACAGCCATAAGATCAAACCCGGAACCCGTTACAGCTGCTCCATTCAAATCGATCATCAGTTCTCTGTCAGAACCCTTGCTCGTCCCCGCCGCACCAGACCCGCTAACTCCCGAAACCCCGAGCTTGTTGGGGGACTGTCGGGCACGGGTTAACGGGCCTGAGTGGTGAGATTGGAAAAGCATGTGATGGGGAATAGCGTTAGGGTTTCTGTCCTTGGACTGGCGCTTGGAAGGGGTGGAAAAAGCGGCGGAGAGATTGGAGAGGGCCGACATGGCGGCTGTCGCAGCCTTGCGCTTGGGGTTGCCACCTCTACGGCGATTATTTGGGGGTTCCGAACCCTGCGCCGCCGCCGGAGCGGGGTCGCTTGATTTGCTCTCCATTTTGTCAGAGATGTTTTTTCTTCTGAGAGAAAAAATCGAGTTAGGAAAAGAAACAATAAACGGAGTTGCCGACCGTCTCGCAACTTCAGTAGGCAAGTTTCAGTGTTTCAACAGCGTCATTTTTCTTTCTTTTTCAGGGATTTTTTTTTGTTTTACAACTGAAATCTAAATATTTTCAAATGAGTGAGTCTTCTGTGGACAAAAAAATTAAACTCAAATTGATTGTATTCGTTGATCATCATTAATAATTGTACAATCAAGTTAATTTTACATCGATAGTAGTAAAATCAAGTTAATTTTGATCCATAGCAGAATTTGCCTTGGAAAAAATTCATATAAGTTCGTTTACTCGTGACTCGATAGTCTCGTATAGTTCTTATTACTTCTCAGTATGCATCAACCATCAACCTCAACTCAAGTGTCTCCTCCAATATCTCAATTCCACATATAAGAATTCCAACATTCTTATGAAGCGATACACTATAATTCTCTGAACTATGATCTAATGCCACTTATTCATTACCAAATCTTGAGGAAGGAATGCACTATATTTCTCAACAAGTGTACCATACGTCTATGTACAACAAGTAAAACTCCATTCGGGTACAAGAGAGGTTAGACAGGTGCAATGAATTCAATGCTAATGTCTGTGCTTCTTGAAATCAACAATTTGATTATTGGATTGATTGTTCTAAACTAGCCAGAGTCGAGATATCCGAGCATGTGGGACAAGAAGAAGCCACTCAACTCAATCTGAAAGATGGAGGAGAGAGTAGTGAGGATGAGTGATGTTACTTTGGATCTTTAGTTGTTTTTAGGCTAGATTTATCATACTTTAATACTATGCTTCATAAATAATTAAAAATTTGTATCTTTTAAAACTATTTGATGTTTTTGTATGAGTATGCTTAACTCTTTTCATTTATCTTGATTACCTTCATACAAGTGTTTGCTTTGCTTCCAATATTATGTGCTATTTGGTTGATAATTGTGCTTTATCATTGTCATAATTTATTGGTTATTGAATTGAGGAGTAGCATGATGAATTACTTATGCTTATAATTGTCAAATTCTAAAATGAAATGCATTATGCCTAATTGAGGGGAGTAAATAGCTTGACTTGTTATTGAATTACTACATGCTCTTATTAAGGGGATGTTTAAATTGAATTGAGCATTTTGCCAATATTTGCAAAAGGGGGAGATGTAGTAGTGTGGTGTATAAATTTCCATTTTGCACTCACAAGGTTTTGCAAATTATTAAAAGGCAGAGTTTGTTGGCTTAAACTCATCTTGGTTTGACAATTTGCAAAATAATCAGTACTAACTTTTGCACAAGTTGAGTTTTGTTGATGTGCAAGTTAAAACATGTACATTTGATCATGAGAAAGGTCATTAACATGTTGTACAAGTCAAGAGAAGCAATTTGGTGCAAGAAGCAAGCAAATCCACTCTTGATAGAGCCATAAGTTATCGTAATGCGTGAAGAACCCATCACAACGGGTAGCCAAGGCGTTATAACAGTTTTCTGACAAGAGGACCCATATGACAAGAAATTTGGAGCTGAGAAAATCAACTAAGTATTGGAAAAATCGAGCCTTGCATTACTGTAATGCATCTCATACCTGTCATAATGGATTCCAAGATGTTATAACAAGTTTCCAATCTGTTATAACGTGTTTCTGAAGGAGATGACTCAGAAGTCAGCTGCAGAGAAGATTAAGGGAAAAATTGGAATATGCCCATACCGTTACAACGGGTTAGACACTTCCTGTAACACATGGTGCACAAAATCAATATTTCAGGATCCAAGAAGTGTTGTGTCTCTATAAACTTGACCCCTTCGTTTCAGAAGACTAAGAAAGCAATCATCCAAGTTTACAAACACTCAAAGATCACCTACAGAGTACATAAAGCCTCTCCAACAAGCATCCAAACCAAAGAGTTTATGATATCCATTGTTATTCATCTAATTGTCTATTCGAGCTAGTTTGTTCTACTTGTTTGTTTAATATGTGTTGTGTTATCAAACATATCATTCCTTGCTTCAGATTATGTTGTCAACCGAGGCCTTTTTATTATACATTGCAAGCTTGGTGTTGCTCATTGCAAAGGTCTTGGTCTTGAAGCATTTTGGATAAACTCTTTTTTTGTAAAACAATTATAATTATAGTGTTTCGGTCCCGATGTGTTGATCCAGAAATCTCGTGGATGTAGGTCTTATTTTGTTGATAGAACCACATTATATTGCGTGTTATTTGCTCTCTTGCTCTTGTTCTTACTATTTTTACATTACTTGTCTTGTGAACCAATTGAATTGCTCGTGAAATTGGTAGGTGATTAAGATCTTAGTAATTCACGCTTTAGCACTTGATTGTGGTATTAGGCCGCCCCTTTACATTCTATCAATAAATCCCAACTAAAACTTTTTGCAATTTTGTTTTTGCCCGAAAATTACAACTATTAGTCTGTTTAGAAGTATAAGTTTTTAAGCTTGGAGATGGTTTAACGGCAATCAATTGGGATTTTCTGCTGTAGTGTCTCAAAGCTAAAGGCTTTTCTGGAAAATGGCTGGAATAGATAAAGTATCTTGCACTCCCAGGTTCATCTCGGGTGATTGTCAACTTAGTGGCTGGCAAAAAGTTAACGCTAAAGCAAGGAGTGTGCCAGGTAGATCCATTAGCACCGTATCTCTTTGTCCTTACTATGGATTTCCTACCTTGCTGGCTACAAAGATTATCTGAGGCAGGGTTGATTTCTCCCCCGTTCTCCCAAGCAAGAATATGCCTCTCATATGCTGACGATACATTACTCCTGCTCAAAGCAGATGCACAACAACTGAGAATCGTAAAACTCCTCCTAGATATCTTCTCTGGAACCTCGGGTCTCGCCATAAACAAAGAAAAATCTCAGTTGCTGATGACAGCCTCAACCTTGGCAGATACGGCACACCTAGCTCGAATTCTCAACTGCGCTCCATCATCCTTGCCAACAAATTACCTGGGTCTGTCTCTAAAAAACTCCAAGCTCAAAAAAGGAGATTTTGCAGGATTAATCCAGAAAATGCGGGCCAAATTGTCAAGATGAAAGGCATCACATCTAACGCTAGGAGGAAGACTTGTATTATGCAGCGCTGTTCTCTCGTCTCTACCAACCTACTATATGACGACTTTTCTCATACCAAAAGGGGTTATACAAGAACTAGATAGGATCCGCAAAACTTTCCTATGGCATGGCCACAAATCTCAACCTCAACGAAATCGCCTCATAATGGTGAGTTGGTCTTCAGCTTGCAGACCAAGGAAATCGGGAGGGCTGGGGGTGAGGAATTTATGCTTGGCTAACATAAGCCTTCTCCTCAGATGGATTTGGAAATGCCAAACAAACACAAGCCTGTGGTGGCTGCTCCCAGGCGTCACACCCAGCGACTCCTCTTCACATTTCTGGAAAGCAATCAACACCATCTCTCCCCACTACTAGGCCTGCATCGAGATGCATGACGGGACACCAATCTGGATCTGCAACACAACAGGTGTTTTTACACAGCTTAGTCGGCATACAAAATTTCTCGCCGCTCAGCCATCACCAGTTTTCCGGATAGCAAGGATATGGCAAATAAAAGCTCCACATAGAATACAAATCTTCACATGGACTATGTTGCACAACAGATTGACAACGGTCGATAACTTAATCAAGAGAGGTTGCCAAATTCCAAACTATTGTTATATGTAGAGGTGAAGTACAAGTTTAACAGATGTACATACCTGAAGCTAAGAATCCAATGCTGCAATTACTGGTCAATTACTGACAATCTAAAATCGTACAAACAATTTTAGAAATAACATAATGAAATAATTTAAGCAAGGGCGGCCTATGTTTAGCTCTTGTAAAATATCATATCAAATGAATATTTTAGGTTTCTCTTGTAAAAGGTTTTTATTGTGCGTATAGTTCTTGCCAAGATGTTAGAAAATAATATGACTCTTACAACACTTATTATGAAAACAATTGAATGAGTACTGGTTAAAAATGAATAGTAAAAAGGAAATCTTCTTATCAGACTTTTTTTTCTGGTAAGATTAAGAGAACGGGAAAGTTTCTCAATTAGTTTGTAGAGGAGACTTACTGCTTCAGAGCAACATGCGAGTTTAGTTTCTTGATCTCAAAAAGAAAATTACAAGTTCTTTTGATTAGTTACACATTATATTTGCAATATTACATAGATTGATATGTGGTTCTAAAATAATTTTAACTTACTATCACTAATCAGTCCTTTGACCTTGTCAGACCAGGGGTGGATGCATGTTGTTCCAGGGGGGCAAGTGCCTCCTCTGAAAAAAAGAATTGCAAAATAATTTAATGTATTTGCGCGATTTGTCAAATTTTTTTGCGAAATAATCATGTATATTTGAAAATCTGTGTTATTTTGCCCTCATGAATTTTTTTTTATAAATCTTGCCCCTCCTGACGAAAATCCTGGATCTGCCCCTGTGTCAGACGCAAACTTTTATGCAGTTTCTTGTTAATTATCAGTATTCATCTGAAAGTTAGTAGGTTTCTCAGTTTCTGCTACTGGTCATTGTCAGAAGTACTGTTAACAATTTTCAATTAATAGTAGTGCTCACTGAATTTGGTACATGTTCAAAGCTAGCAATAGTACTTCTTAAATGTCAGCTTTGCCCTTAAATGACAATATGTGAAGTATTGATCTTCTTTTCTGTTTTAAGGCATTTAGTGCAATTCATTTAGGTATAAAGAAGGAAATAAAGAGTTTATCCCTTTTAAAACGAAACTGAGGACATTTTATTTCATTTCTTTTGTTTTCAGACTTGCTATTCTCACTTCTTTCTCTTAGGTTTGTCAGATTATCATAAGGTGTTACCGTTAGAGCATGTTGTTTGCAACCTCAGAATTTGAATATAAAGGTTAGTAACCATTAGACCAAGGTTTATGCATAAAAAATCTCGTTAGATTAGGGAAATCTTCAAGTTCAAGTTTTGTCAGATCTGATGCAAAAAATGCATTATATTGTCATCTAAATTAAGAAATCTTTTTTATCCTCTTTGTTGCATGCTAACATGTTTTAGTATAATTTAGCTTTTCTTACCTTCAACATTGCCCCTTTCTTTTAATTTTTATTTCTTGTTTTTGTTTTTGCTCAATATGTCTCTTTTTAGTTTCTGTATCATAATAAGTTAATTATTTGTTAGCTTCTTCATTTTGCTCATTATTTTTTCTTTGTAGGCAATTAAAGCAACAATTGCTTCATAATACTTCACCAATTTGAAGGTATCAACTCTAGCCGTCTATTACTGTTAAGTGCTTTATGAAATTCCAAAAAACTAAGATGAGAGAAATCTGTCATACTGGCATAAATGCTCTTAATTTGTTTATAATATTATTAGCATATAGGTTACTGACATGTTAATATGTTGCTGGCATAAAGGTTCTTTGGTTTAGTTAGGGAATCTTGGATTTAATAAAGCATAATTTAGTTCATGGCACAAGTGTTGTCAAGATACAATGATAGTTCTGTTCGATTTTCTTGTTCTATCTCTTACTGATCTAGGTTTTAACTATGCAATATATTTATGGTACATCAGTGAATATCCTTCTGTTATTTTAAAGCGAAAAAATCATGAGTTCCAGAAACAACCTATCATGTGTGAACATTTTTCTTTACTATTCTCTTCTTGTAGATGCATCATATTCATATATATGAGGTGCTAAAAATTATTTGTTGTTTCAGAATAAGATATCGTTCTCTTCCCATTCTTTTTTTTTCTCTCTTTATTTTTTATCTTTCCGACTCGAAAACACAATCTTATTCAAAGATATTGTTCAAATGGCACAATTTCATCGGCGATGTTTAGTTGTGGACTAAGAGATGAATTAACTCTCTTACTTTACACTTAATTTATCAAATGTGGAGTAAAATTGATGAAATAAGTTGGAGTAAGATTTAAATTAATCCGGAGTAAGTTACCCGATCTTTTTAGGTGGATTAACTTAATCCATCAAACATGATTAACTTATTCAATCTTAATTTGGAGTAAATAATTTAATTCGAATTAAAATTACTCCACGATCAAACATGATCATAAAGAAATTGATGGTTTTCATCCTTTATTTGAAAAAATATTTAAACTTTACCAAAGCACCTCCCCCTTCCTAAATGTCATCCTAAACAATGAAACAAATATTCATAAATAAATTCCTTTTTATCACATAACCTACACGCTTGAAACAATCATCAACGTTCCTTCTCTTCAAAATCAGCTGCCTTGATGATCGTTGATACGAATCCGCACCAAGTCCACTTACCTATTCTATTCGCCCGCTTTAACCACGTACCTAATCTCCATCAGCTGCCTTCACAAAAAAATATCTTCGTGTAGCGATCACCTTTTTAAGACGCAAATTACAGGAAATAACACCGCAAAAAGTGAAACGCCTATGACTCGGTAAAACGGGACCTACCCACGGTAGATTGCCACACGATTGTCACCATATGAGTTTGCTACATTAAATGAATTCTTTTGGTTCATCTCTCTTCTCCTTCTTTGGCCTCCACGATCCACCTCCATCGCTTGCCCCCTTTCCAGTCTAATATAGCGAATTAGCGATCCATAGTTCCATACTTAGCTCTCGCCGACCTACACAAACCCTTGATATATTTTCGAGCAATGATCTGAGATGGTCGATCAGTGCGCGTTTGCATGGGTGAAGATCGAGATAAGCAATGTCTCCAGTTCTTCGCACACGCCGTGTAGGCGGTCGATCTCCAGCTAAGAAAGCCTCTCCGCAAGCGAATAAGACCTATCCTGTCAAGAAATCGCCGCAAACCAAGGATAAATCTCCAGTCAGAGTTGGGGTTAGAACTAGAGCTAGGGCTGCTGCGGATAAGGGCAAGGGAAAGGTAAATTGCGAGAAAAAGAAGGGAAGAGGGAGAGTCAATAATAGGAAATTGGTAGTTTCTGAAGAAAAAAGAGAGGAAAAACAAGAGGAGAACATTATGGCACCGAGTGGTGGTTTAAGTGCGAATAATGGTGTCGGCGCGGGGCGGGAAGAAGAGGGAACCAACTCCCCTTTGCCTGAGATGGTTCGCTTTCTTTATAATGTTATAATATTCTTTTCTTTCTTTACAACTGTCGATATTTCGTGCTTCATTAATTATCGCAAGTGCCTTTTTCAGTGAAGATTCGCAAATGCCTCTTTCTAGCTCACAATAAGCAAGAGTACTTTGAAATGGTTTCTTAACAATCTTATTGGTCAATTGCCATGCCAAAATATTGTATTCAGTCCTTCCTTTGAGTTTAACTTGTCTCATTGTTATCTGATCTGAAATGATGTTCCAGTACTTGTTCCCTAGACATGACCCCATCCACAGCAGACAGATATTTTCAGATTTCCAAATAAATAAATTAACTGGTTTCATCATCTTGTTTCTTTTAAATTGTACAGGTTCAAGTAGGTGGATCCCCAGAGTACCGTGTGGAGAGGAAGTTAGGTAAAGGTGGTTTTGGTCAGGTCTTTGTTGGTCGGCGTGTCACTGGAGGCAGTGGTCGAACTTCTGGATCAGCTGCTCTAGAGGTAACCTTGCGAAACTAAAAGCGGGAACACAATCTGAAACAAATTAGATCAGAATACTGTCAAATGAAAATAAAGTGCAGAAAAAAACCTATTAACATTTATTTTTTGTTTATTTCTTTATTTACAATTTTGTTAGGTTGCGATTAAGTTTGAGCATAGGAACAGCAAAGGCTGTAACTATGGTCCGCCTTATGAGTGGCAAGTTTACAAGTGAGTCCTATTAGGCTCTTATGTCTTTATTGATTACATAAACTAATACCCAAAATATTATATCTTTTATGTTGGTATTAAGTGTACTTTTCTCATGTGAACAGTTCTCTGGGTGGCTCACATGGTGTACCTAAGGTGCATTACAAAGGACGCCAAGGCGACTATTACGTAATGGTATGATTTTTGTGAGGCTATATTTAAATGTTGCTTTACATTGAAGTATTGTTTTGTTATTTGTTATGACTTCCGCTGAAACTGCAGGTAATGGATATGTTAGGTCCCAGTTTGTGGGATGCATGGAACACAGCTGGGCAAGCGTATGTTTCATAATTTCTCCTCCTAAACTTTTTCTTCCATTACACAACTATTTTTATTTGTCTATTTTCACTTTTTCAGCATATGAAAGATTAATATGGGTTTCAAAGATGTTAAGAAACTCAGCAAATTAGTTTTTGCCCCCTTCTAGTTCTTCTTATAGAAATGCTTCTTAGGCCTTTAGATATGATCTTTGTTTTACATGATGAAGCAGACCATTCCGTATTTCAGGATGTCATCAGAACTGGTATCATGTATTGCGGTGGAAGCCATATCTATCTTGGAGAGCATGCATTCAAAAGGATATGTCCATGGAGACGTCAAGCCTGAAAACTTTCTTCTTGGCCAACCGACCACTGCTCAGGAAAAGAAGCTTTATCTGGTCGACCTTGGATTAGGTACCATCTCTATTCATTTTTCTCATTATTTGTATATGTAGTGTACTATATATAACAAAATGGAGCCTTATTTAGAACAATCACTTTCTGGTTTGTTCTTTGCTCAACCACTTCAATTGTTATTGTAGCGAGCAAGTGGAGAGAAAATGCTAGTGGGATCCATGTCGAATATGACCAACGTCCTGATGTTTTTCGGTGCGTTAGTTTCTTTAAACATATTTGAACTCATATTTGTATGGTTGCTTTTCAAAATATCTCCTTTTTGTGTCATTTTTTGAAATAATGGATATATATCCTCTGTAGAGGGACGGTGAGATATGCTAGTGCACACGCACATCTAGGTAGAACGTCAAGCAGAAGGGATGATCTTGAGTCACTGGCATACACCCTGATTTTCCTTCACAAAGGGAGGCTTCCTTGGCAAGGGTATCAGGTACTAGTTGGCATGAGCGCAAATTGTAGTTCATCCATATTTAACTATATAATTTTTATTCATTACTGTTGTTGAAGCAATTTATGTGGTTGTTATGTTGATTAACATCTGGTCTGCCTTGTACATGGACTATGACAGTGCTATTTAGATAGATCACCAGTATGGGGCAGCCTGAATGAGATCGTGCCACCTGATTAAGGCATTGTCAAATTGCCCTCCAGTGATCTCCTGTACACCAATACCTAGTGCATTTTGTACAGTAAAATGTTTGTGTTTCGGAAAGTTTAGGATATTGCATTATCATAACTATAAATTTTCACAGCAGTGCTTTTTTGTTGTTCTTTCTAACCCAGGGTGACAACAAATCATTTTTGGTTTGCAAGAAGAAAATGTCTACTTCTCCCGAGATGCTTTGCTGTTTCTGCCCTCCTCCATTTAAGCTGTTTCTGGAGACAGTGGTGAACATGAAATTTGATGAGGAACCTAACTATGCTAAACTAATCTCTTATTTCGATTGCTTGATTGCCCCTAACCCAGCTTCCAGGCCGCTTAACATAGATGGTGCTCAGAAGGCAAGTAAATTACTTTGCATTGTTAATTTAATAGTTGATTAAAGCATGTTGAGTCCAGTCTGAAATATTTATTGCTAACCCAGTGCTGGAATGTGGAAAAACAGGTTGGAACAAAGAGAGGTAGACAGAGTGTGGCAGAAGATGAAGATGATCAATTGAAAAAGAAGGTTCGACTGGGAATGCCAGCCACTCAATGGATATCTGTCTACAATGCAAGGACTCCCATGAAACAACGGTACATTTAAGTTCACCGTTTTTCTCTTTAATTGGCTTTTTTTATCAGTATAATTTGTACATTGCCTGTTTAAACATTTACCCATAGATTACAAGCCTAGTATTCTAAAAAGAGCCTTTAACTATAGACTAAAATGATTTTAGTATTACTCCTTAATTGACCACTTTTTCAGCAAGGCAGATGACTATGAAATGTGCAAAGATTTCTTGTTATACTATATTCTAAAATATGTTATATGTTTTCATATAATCATCATCTTAGATGTTTTGTGAACTTTAAATTGGAAATAGGTACCACTACAATGTGGCAGATGCGCGATTGTCACAACATATTCTTAGAGGGAATGAGGATGGTCTACTCATAAGCTGTGTGGCCTCCTACCAAAATCTATGGGCACTTATCATGGATGCTGGCACAGGCTTCACATCTCAAGTCTATGAGCTGTCCCCCTATTTCCTTCACAAGGTAACACAACATTATTATCTGAACATATTGCAGTGTTCTGCCTGCAATTTCAACAGCACTACTTAGAAAATGAGGAAACTTGCCTGTTGCTTCAAATTCAGGGCGATATGTAGAATTCAGATTCTATTTGAGAGGTGCCCTAGAAAGAAAAGCAAGTTTCCTCATTTTCATTAGCTTCGTTCACTAATGCTTATTTTGTTTCTCAGGAGTGGATTATGGAGCAGTGGGAGAAGAACTATTATATAAGTGCTATTGCTGGATCTAACAATGGAAGCTCTCTTGTTGTGATGTCCAAAGGTAAGCTTCAACAACAACAACAACAACAACAACAACAAAGTCTTTAGTCCCAAACAAGTCGGGTAGGCTAGAAATGAAACCCCATTAATAAAAATCAATATAAATAATACTAATATAATAAATAGTAAAATAGTAGTAAAAATAAAAATAGCAATAATAATAATAATACTAATAGTAACAACGATGATAATAATGATAATAATAATAATAATAAACTATTCTATAAAGCTTAAATTTAGACTAGCGCCGTACGTCTCTAATCCTGGATTGAAGTCGCCTATTCTATAAAGCATAAATTTAGACTAGTGACGTACGTCTCTAATCCTGGATTGAAATCGCCTATTCTATAAAGCATAAATTTAGACTAGCGCCATATGTCTCTAATCCTGGATTGAAGTCGTACAACTATATCATTGCTTCTAAATTTTAGTATATGTCATGGTGTACATGGATCACTAACTTCTATGCACTCATATATGTTGCCAACTCTTTGGAGACATTTCATGTCTTCAAAATTTTTTTTACTGCTCATCGCATGTCAATCTTGGTTGACTCCTCGTGTTTTCGACACTGCTTAAAACTTCAATACGTACCCGGTGCATCAGAAGGCTTTCGCTGGACATGTCTATACCAATGTTGAAAAAATTTCTCTTCAATCGGTGCAACCCGACCTTGTCACGTATGCATTTCTAATGCGATCCCTTCTTGTATCCCCACATATCCACTGTAACATATGCATCTCAGTCACGCTCATGCTCATCTTTTGTATGTGTTGCTCTTTAGTAGTCCGACATTCTGTTCCATACGACATTGCAGGTTTGATCGCCATCCTATGAAACTTACCTTTCAATTTTTGTGGGACTTCTTTTGTCGCATAGGATGCTAGATGCTTGTCTTTATTTTATCTAATCTGCTCTTATTCTATGGCTAGCTAACATCTTTATCAATATCGCCATCACTCTACAACATCGATTCCAAATATCGAAAGATATTTCTTTTAGACACTACTTGTCCGTCTAAACTGACCTATCCTTCTTCTGATTGAACACCGCCGAGCTGGCACTTCATATACTCGGTCTTAGTCCTATTAAGTCTAAAACCTTTTGATTCTAGTCTTCCTCCACAATTTTAATTTTCTATCAATCGTTATCTTATTTTCGTCAATTAGGACCACATCGTCCGCAAAGAGCATGCATCAAGAGATATCTCTTTGTATGTCTTTCGTGATCTCATCGACCACTAAGGCAAAGATGTAAGGGCTCAAGACCCGACCCTTGATGTAATTCTATCTCAACCGTAAAGTCATCGATCTCGCCGTCACATGCTTTGACACTAGTTGTAACATTATCGTACATATCCTTATTGAGGTTACGTACTTTGTTGGAACTCTTTTTTTTTCAAGTGCCCACCACATGATCTTTCTTGGTACTTTGTCATACATTTTCTCTAAGTCGATGAGTATCATGTGTAGATACTTTTTCTGCTCTCTATATCTCTCCATTCATATCTCTTCATTAGTTGTCTTGTTAAGAAAATCACTTTCATACTTGATCGTCCGAGCATAAAATCAAATTTGTTTTTCATAATGCTTATCATCTTTCTTAAACGATGTTCAATCACTTTCTCCCAAAGCTTCATCGTATGGCTCATAAGCTTGATTTCTCTGTAATTAGTACAATTTTGAATATTTTCTTTATTCTTGAAGATATGTACTAATATACTTCTCCATTCGTTCGGCATTTTGTTCGATCGAAAAATGTTGTTGAACAACTTACTTAGTCGTAAAACCACTGTCTCCATGGCATCTCCACACCTCGATTGGAATGTTATTAGACCCTAAATTCTTACCTACTTTCATTCTTTTTAAAGCCCCCCTACATTCAAATATTGAATACTTCGAACGAATCGCCTCTTGGTGTCATCAAAAGAATTATCTAGCTTGATCATAGTGCTTTCATTCTTTATCGAACAACTTGTCGAAGTATCAGAGTCAACAAGTTGTGCTTTTATTCTGTCCAAAGGCAAGCTTCCTTTTTGAGAAATTATTTGTCCTTTCTGGATGGTGGTAACTATTTGTCTAATTGAGTTTCAATATAGATAATAATATCAGAAGTCAACAAGTATTTGAATGTATGCAGGGACAAGCTATACACAACAGTCATACAAGGTAAGCGAATCATTCCCATACAAATGGATAAACAAGAAGTGGAAGGAAGGTTTTCATGTCACTGCAATGGCCACATCAGGAAATCGGTGGGCAATAGTCATGTCTCGAAATGCTGGTTTCACCGATCAGGTTGGTCCCTTTTTCCTCTGGTTAGCAATATCTGCAGTATTTATTTTTTGTAATTATATGTGTAAGCATCTCCACAGGTGGTAGAACTGGACTTCTTGTATCCTAGCGAAGGAATACACAAGAGGTGGGATAATGGATACAGGATCACGTCAATGGCTGCTACCTGGGATCAAGCTGCTCTTATTCTTAGTGTGCCTAAACGCCGGCCTGGGGATGAGACCCAAGAAACTCTTCGTACATCAGCCTTCCCTAGCACCCATGTCAAGGTATATATTCTAGTAATTCTATACTTTGGTCGTTAATTAGAGTTGTGAACCTGCAATAAACTCTAGTACAGTTAGAGCCTCAGAGTGGTGCCCATTATATAATAGTCAGAGTAAACTGTAAAGGAATGCTTGTTAGTAAGCTGCCTCTTCGTTTTCCTTGAATCTTTAGCTTGTGCAAGCATCATTTTTTTTCCTTTCGGTGTTGGATTAGTCGTCAACAGGGGCGGATCCAAGATTCCCGTCAGGGAGGGGCAAGATCTATAATTTTTTTCAGAGGAGGCAAAATAAGACAATTTTAAATATAAAAGGTTATTTTGCAAAAAAAAATTGACAAATCGTATAAATATACAAGGTTGATTTTAAATATGGGAGAAGTTTTTCTAGAAGGGGGCAATTGGCCTTTCCTGGATACATGTAGGTTCGCCCCTGATCGTCAAGTTGATTTTTCAACATGGTTTAGTTCATCCTAGGAATGCCAGGCAAAAATAATTTCAGTTAGTCCCTTGCCTAACATGGCCAATCAAAAGAACTTCAGGTGGTTTACAAATATCCATCAGTAATAATTATTGCTGGAAATGTGCAGGAAAAATGGGCCAAAAATCTATACCTTGCTGCTGTATGCTATGGACGCACTGTTTCATAAAAAGATGCAAGCTATTGCAACTTGGGCATAACTTCGATTTTAGTACGAGGGTTGGTGCAAACTCCTGCATTTGTCTTAGCATATATGTACATCAATGAAAAATGCTTTTAAATCCTGATAAAGGAAGTTGTATGTGTCATCTCAGTTATATTTTATTGAGGTTTTGTAACATCTGATGTAATATTGCGTTGAACTAGTGATGTCAACTGCAAACAGATGATCATATTTAAGTGCTATTTACATAATTAATATTGCGTAATTTATGTCATCAGGATTGAATGTTTGTTGTTAATTCTATATTGAGAATATGGAGAGTAGAATTGCGGTAAGCACAAGTTGTGTGAGGGTGCGTTATGTTATGTAGGCCACTAATATTGGTTTCATGGTTCAGAAAAAAAAAACATTGGTAAGATTTCAATGCGATTTATGGGACCGCTGTGAAGGAAAATCGTTATATAAATGTAGTGAATAACTTAGGCATAGGTGTTTAGGTATTTCACTCGATTCATACCGTTTGATTGCATTGAGATTTATATCGTCTATTTCATATATTTCAATCAAATGATACGAACTGAGTGAAGTATTTAGGAAGATCTATCTAGATGTACTTGAGTTTTTTTTTTCCATAAATGTAATATTAGTATGTTGTGTAGGTTTTATATCTCCTTTATCACGTTCACGTACTACTATGGACATTCAAATATGAAGCTATATGAATATAGTTATAATAGAATTTGATGCTACAATTTAACAGTGTAAATTACTAGGAAATACATACAATATGCAAGTTCAAGTAAATAATGATCATGAAGCTTTAACAAACGGTAAAAAAAAAACAATTTAATGCTGAAGTTCAATTTATAATTGGTTGATACTAAGATGAAATACAATACAGAAAAACAAAGGTTGTAAAAAGATAGGAAATGGTCTATAGGGCTTCTTCATGCAATCAACATAATTAGTAAAGATTAATGTTGATAGAAATGTAGGAAAAAGGAAAAAAAAACAACAAATAATTCAGTTTGAATAGGTGGTTTGTTTTCTCCATGAAATTTCATGTTCTTGTGGGTTTGGTTTTCTAAACTTGGAAATAATCTTGTAGATCACTTAACAGCTGTTCCGATAATCTTGATAATAAATTTTCAGAAAATTTCAAATAGAACTGAAAAATTCGAATGTAAGTTATACATATGTTATTTGACATATAAATTGCATAATAATAAAATTTATATATATTCAATTACTATTTGATGATGTATCAATGATTGTTAGTTTGCAATGTTAAAAGTTCAACCCTCCTGATACAGTGGAATACATATCAAATCTCACCATATTTTAGCTATAATATGTAGATAATATGGTCCATTATTACGATTTTGGATTTCAAAATATTCCTTGAAATTATTACTGTAAAAAAGATTATAAATTAATATCTGATTTTGTAAATTTCTTAGAGCATTTCTATCTCTGAAATTCTTGGAATTTTCAAATAATTGCCACAATCGTTTTAAAAATTTAATATTTCTTTAGTTTCGAAACTCCTACATCTCTGAAACTAAAATTAGAGTTTTTTAAAGTTATGTAGTATACGCCTTTTGGAGTCCTATTTTTTAGGAGAGAGAGCACCAACGTTGTGAGAGGCCAATCAATTTTAACGAATTATCAAGTCATGTCGGAGTTTATAAATTTTGAGTAAAATTTATCGAAATAAAAAATTTTGAAGCAAAATTACTAAATAAGAACTCATCTATATTTCTGAAATTGATTTAAAAACTTTCACATTAAATTAAAAACTCCAAAAATTTCAGAATCCCTCTTAGCTACCGTAACAAAATCCCATGAGAGACTTTCAAATTTCACTACAATGGCTAATAGTTTTGTTTTTCCTTCCTAAAATTGGGCTACCTCACCGATCTCCTTGAAATCCAAAAGCAAAGCTACAATGGCTAATGGTTAATTCCCGATTAACTTTTTTGTTTGTTTGTTAGATAATATGCTTTCGTGTTCATTAACTTTTGAAACTTTGTTTGCAGAATTATAAACTAAAGAACTTTTTAACTATAAAAAACGTGTTTCTAAATAAATACCCCGAAAGAATAAAGATTCTTTCGTAACTGTAGATGTTTTACTTTTTCGTAACTGTATTAGTCCAAAGAATAAAGATAACTTTGAACAAAAATGAATTGTATAATTAAATACGAACAGATTATGAGAAATATTATAAATAAAGAAGAGACATATAATTAGGAGTGCAAGAAATATTCGTAGCTCGTCCGTGTTCAACTCGTCAAAAACTCATTATGAACTCGTTCGTTACCAGCTCGAGTTGTTAACGATACAAGCTGATTAGCTCGTTAAGTTACGAGCCGATCTTGAACTCTGTCCAGCTCGGCTCGTTAACGAATCACACATGATATATAAAGTTAATTGATGGATATTAATATCTACCTGCAATAGTTGAAGTACAAGTTGCACAATATTAATTAACACATAGTTTAGGGGTGTCAAAAAATATTCGTAGCTCGTGGCTCGTCCGTGTTCGACTCGTCAAAACTCGTTATGAACTCGTTCGTTACCAGCTCGTTATGAACTCGTTCGTTAAGTAATTAGCCGATCTTAAACTTGACTCAGCTCGTTCGTGTTCGACTCGTTTGCAACCCTACATATAATGCTTTCATTTTTTATACTTTCATGATGTCTTCAAATTTACATTATTCATTAAACTTAATAAATGATCTAGATTTAGTTATATAAAAAAACGTGCATAATAAATAATGTGAATTTTAGAAGAACAACACAAAAAATGGAGGCATTCCCTCATAAATAAACACGATTTATAGTTGTATTGTAACAATACAAATACACAACATAAAAAATAAGTGAGAAAAAAGAGTTCATGTCTTATTAATCATCTTATTAAGTTTTAAGAATCTATTTTTTTAGGAGTTTTGGTTGCTCCAGAGTTCGGACGAAGGGAAAGAAGTAGAATGATAAAGAGAGAAAAATAGAAGAGGTTTACGTTCTTTACCTTCAAAATCGAGTGGAAATAATTTTCTCCGATCTCTCTCAAAATTTATTGAAAAACTCTCCTCCTTCACCTCCGTTCACTCTCTCTCATCTACTGAAAACATCTCAAAAGCAGAATTACAAACTATCGTTCTCCTCTTTCATTCTCTTTCTTCCCGATTCACTCTGAAGCCAGAAGTGTAGACCAATTGACTTTTGTCTAAAATAGAACGGGTGTATTTGTGGCAGTGGCACAAAATAGACCGAAACCATCATTTTTAGTTCCCATTTACTAGGAAAAAAAATACTAGCCTCTCTCCTCTCAAGTTTTCTTTCTCCCCCTTGTTCCTCTTCTCCTTTCCTCTCCTCTCTAATGGCGTTTTCGCTGAAGTACACCGATGCATTGGCGGTGGTCTCCATCTCCTTCGCCACGGCGCTCCTATGCGAAGCCATTTCATGGCTTTTGATCTATCGCACCTCCTCCTACAAATCCCTCCGTCAATCCATCGATCGCGCGTCAAAAAAACTCGATATGCTCAAATCTACTTCCAACAAGTCCGCTCCCAATTCGAAGAAACTGGATCGGGTCGAGACCTCTCTCAAGGAGTCGACCCGCGATCTGTCTTTTGCCAAATTCAAATCTGGAGGAGTTGTTGCGGGTGTCTTGATTGTTGTATTTGGGCTCTTGAATTCCATGTTCGAAGGGAAAGCGGTTGCGAAATTACCTTTTGAGCCGATCCCTTTTGTGAGAAAAATGAGCCACAGAGGTTTGCACGGGACTGATTGGACGGATTGCTCTATGGTGTTTTTGTACTTTCTTTGTTCGATCAGTATCAGGACCAATTTGCAAAAGTATTTGGGGTTTGCTCCTCCTAGAGCGGCCGCTGGAGCAGGAGGGCTGTTCCCCATGCCAGATCAGAAGATGAACTAATGAAATCTTGATTTGTTCTTAGCATAATTTCTGGTATGATATTGCACATACTTTGTCCATTTTGGCTGTTACTATATTAATCTAATTTAAATATGATATCATAAGAATTAGGTCAACCACCAAGGAGGTCATATGAGTTTCTTTTATTTGGAATTCATGCACATTTTGGTATTTTGTTAAGTTGCTGAATAAGAAGTCTTGTTTTAGCACATTACAGTTTGTGATATTTTAGATGTTGCAGAAGTTTGTAGGGTTCTACTGATCTTAGTTATGTTGTGTGTCCAATCAAGAGGTTTATGAATTTTGGCATGACGTGTGTAGTTGTGCAGATTTTGTTCTTTGTGACTATTTTTACAAACCCCAAAAATTTAGAGCTCAAATCGATGATTGTGATATTGCATTTGCTTAAGTACTGTTAGGACATATAAATTTCTAATGTTCAATTGCATATCATATTCTTGTCTCCTCAGTTTGGCTAGTCTATTGATGAATCCAAATAATTTGATTCAATTCAAGCTAGTTTAAGGGTGTAAATTAAGGGGGCTTAATAGTTATTTTGGTCAAATAATCTGATTATGATGCCGTAGTTTAGTCAGAAAAACTCGAATTGAACCCAAAATTGAACCCGAAAAGAAATAGCAGTTTACCAGTGTACACTGGCAGCATATTATGGTAGAATCTTTGCCGGTGCTAAGATTAAATCAGGAATTGTGATTCATCTCTTAGCTTTGAATTATTCGAGTGGTTATATAAATCTATTGAGCTCAGCAGCTCATTTTTACAACGTTTTTAATGCAGCTTTGCTGTTGGTTAGGTGAGAAGCTGATCTAAAGAAGAGCCCAGTATAGCTTATAAATATCAATTAAGAACGAGGGTGAATATCCTAGTGCATTGCAGTACATGATCTATCTTTTGTCCTTTCAAATTTTACAATAGATTTTTTTTTAGTTTTGATGTTCTGTTTGCTAATAATTTATTCTGCCTTTAGAACATTCTATTTTTGTCATGTATTTTTGGATATATACATATTCACTTACGAGTCACGACATTTGGTTTTGTTGCGTTTGTTTAATCCTTTTCATTGATGTCCTGGTGTTAGCACTGATGTTGATTTTGTGTTGTGTTTGATGTTTCAAGGGGTAACTCATGGCTATAAAAAGTGGGATCAGAACATGTAGTTCCACCTGCAAACCAATTTCAATCACGTGTTGAACTGTTGTAAACATCTAATTTTTAAGAATGTAAAGCTACTTGCTATTTGGCAAGTTCCTTTGTAGGAATGTAAATATTAGAAATTTAGAAGGGCCTTTGTAGGAATGTAATTTTTTTTTTTGAGATAAAGTGAGATTCCAAGCTACTCAAATGAATGTAAATATTAGAATATACTAAATATTGAATTAGTCTCACTAATTGAGGTGAATAGAAGTAAAAATAGCCCGACATCGTTTAGAAAGTAATCGCTAACACTGATGGTGTTGTGAAATAATAAATGTTTTTTGTGTTCAATTGCATTAATGAGAGCATTTACATTGGAGCAATTTAATTTAATTGCTAAACAGTCATGTCATCACTTTTATTAATTAAAGAAATTATAAATTGTTAACATCCATTTTAACAATTTTATGCATTGAGTAAAAAGAATTGAGAAAAAAAATTGATCCAATCATTTTAACAGTGTGTCAATTAAACAATAATTGTTTAATAAACAAATTTGCTAAATAAGTAATAGACATGCAATTCAACAATTACAAAAGAAAAATAAGTTCTAAACATCGAGATGTAATATTCTTAGAAATTATAATTTAGTTTTCTTTTTCAATTAGTGGGCCTTATGGCATGAAAGTTCCATGAATAAATTGAACTGAATAATGTCAGAATACACAAAGTTAATCTACTCAATTGTTTAATTTCCACAATGAATTTCTTTCACAAAACCATAAACAAAGCTTCCTTTGGATTAAAACATGTGCAGTATAACCCACATTTAATTTTCTCCCAGATAGAGAACTAACTCCCATTCACTTTCCTGCAATTGCTCCTGATCTCCCCATTTGTACCAGTCAGGGGGTTAATATTCCCCATATTTATCATTGACTGTGCAAAGCTCGTAAAGAAACTGCTCTGACTACTTGCAAAGCTGTTCACAGTTGATGCCGTCGAAGCTCCGGATGTAGAGAGTAGCTCCTGGTCAGTTTGCAAGAGGCCTTGATTGTTTTGGAGGTTTACATAGTAGTTATTGTCGAAGGTAGTTGGTGTGGTGGGGTCCAGGTCGTTCAGCACGGTACCGTCTCCGTTTTGTGGACAATTCTGTTGTAGTGTTGCTAGGTAAGATGAGCTAAGGCTCGGGTCGGGGCTACCGGTTCCATTGAAGTTGTAAAGCCGGTTGGAGAAGAATTGGCATTGTGCTTTTCCAAATGTATGTGCCCCTGGGTATGATCTTTCAGAATCAGAATTTGTAATTCAAAGGGCTAGAATACTACTGAATTTGGAAGTCAAATTGGACCCATGTCAATTTTAAGCATGTAATGATATGATTTGATTGCCAGATTCATCCATTCATGTATATCTATTATAAATTTTAATCTCATTTATTCTTAAGCTCAATTGTCAGCTGGCAGGACAGGATGCCCTAATCAAATCTTGAAGTCTGGATATTAGGCCAAATAGGTTGAGAAGAGAAAAAAATGTTAACCTGATAATGTCGCGAGATCGTTGTCATCAAGGCCAACATTTGAAAACTTTGCCTGGAGGGTGCTTAGGTCATCAAATGGACTGGGAAGACCAGTATTGGCGCCGTTCAGGTTCGCTGTTGTGCTATCTCTTCTTCCAAGAAGCACTGCCCATGAAGGTCCACCAGCCTGAAATAATTGACATCCTTTAGTTCCAAATTCCTTGAGCTAGACAACATTTTTATGTATGTTTATTTCCAGGATGCTTTACATAATTCCTTCTTTATGGAACGACTTCTGTAGACAACAAAAAGTAGAGAAAATAGTTTATTTAGAGAAGAAAGAGGAACTCACTAGGTTGACAGATATTTCGGCAGCAAGTGCAAGGATATCGGCACAAGAGACGACTCCGGGGCAGGCATTCTCGACAGCAGTCTTGATGTTATCAACCACATCAAAACCGCGAAGTGAGCCATTGTTTGGGCGTGCGTTCTTCTCACTGTTAATGGAAGCACTATTGTCTAGCAAAACAGACCCTTCGCAACCCTAACATAGTTGACAAATAGGAGGAAATACAAAGTTAATTTCAAACATTAATTAGTTGATCTTTCATTCCAAAGCAAAGTATGGATGCAAATAAAAGTCGAGATATGCATATGGAAGTGTAGGTCATTACATCAACAAAACAATCATGAAAGAAGACGCGAGTAAGACTCGCTACAATGCGTGGATCAGACTGTTGCGCCTGTTGAATTACGGCAGTAACAATGCTCGACACATTTGAGCAAGTGCTGTCATAAAAGGTGGAGCTAAGTTGAGCCTGAGAACCTTGGCAAAGCAAAGCCAAGGAAATACCCAAGACTAGTAAAAAAGATCTCAAAGACATGGCTGCTATTCTTGAAGAAATAGTGGATGTGAATTGTAACCAGGGAAGGTTGTGGATGGCGTTTCAAAGAGCCATCCATATTTATAAGGGAAAACCTAAATGGCTTAATATTTGGCATGCGATGAAGAATGTACAATTGGACACAATCAACACAATCATAGATTGATGCATGCAACGGAAGCTTCTTAATTATTTTGTATGGTCATACATACTGGTATACTTTTTTTGTGAAGAGAAATGGTCAATTGTGTCGTCCAGTACTATAGATTTATTTGTGGAGATAATACAAATTATAATATTTTCATGCATTACTGCTAAAATTATTGCTCGCGGTGATAGATATACGGAAGTCAATCTCAAATGACAAATGGTCAAAAAATAATATACTTGGAGAGTATGTAATGAAGACTGAAAGGGATCTTTCGTCTCCTAATTATGCACCATTCATACCTTCTTATCTGTATAGTTATTAGTTAGTAGTCTTTCTCGAGTTTAATTAGGTCAACATCGATTCGACTACATGAATATCCAGCTATTTCTGTTATGAAGTAAAAATAAAACAAGGAGATGTATCCGTGTTCTCTGTTTCTCTTCCGGTCAATGCTCTAATAAAGGAGACCCTCTAAATTAAAGCTCGAGGCTCGCGTGGGATCCACACGTCACTGAGAGTAAGAGAAATGAGAGGACAGAACATGAAACATTGTATCATTGTCATAAAACAAATACGAATTAAGCTATTTGTCCAATGGAATTATAATCCAAAAAAACTATCTTTTAAATTATGTTTGCTACTTAATATTTATCATTATGCATCCAAATATAATATATATGCTCGTTTTGTTGCGGGTTTATTAGAGTTCCATATTAAATTAAGCCATTTGACCTAGTCAAATGCATCTCCTTTATGTTCATCGTTATTTGAGTTTATTTAAATGAGTGAGATTATGGTGCTCACGCGAGCGTCATAGAATTTGTGCTTGCGACTTTCAAAGTGAAAACGGACGATCTGAATTGTGAAAAACATTATCCACACTAAAATTTATTTAGGAACCAAATTTTTTATTTTTCAGTTTTTTACTATTCTATGAAGTGGATTAAAAATTCATTAATTAAAATGAAAAATTAGTTATTTGTCACTTCAAAGTTGGTAAATTGGCAAAATGCCACTACAAAGTTCAAAATTAGCAAATTGTCATTAAAATTTTGATGAAATTATTTTCCAGTCATTACCATCATATCAAATTATTCTAAAAAAAAACCTTCTAAATGTCCAAAATACCCCTCTCTTCTCTCACTACACCTTCCATCTCCTCTACTTCTCTTCTCACCACCACTGTGTGTTGCCTGCCACAGTGCCACGTCAGCCCGATCGGTAACTCCGTCGATCCTTGTGGTGTTGTGCATATTTAATAGAAAACAAGCCTCAGATTTTCATATTAGCCTATTTAATCTGTGTATTTTGGTCTTATTCTCTCAGATACAAACTCACCTCTTATCAGCAGGAATTCGTAGGAATGAGCAGTAATTTTCAGAAGAGAATGGACAGTTTTACTGAGTGAGTACTGTAGCAACGCTGTAGCAGTTACTGTGCGGACATGTCAAAAATGCTGTAGCTGCGTTGAGAATCAGAAGACGTACAACTATTATAATTCCAGAGAATGTGAATTCTATCAGCAGCGGCTATGCAAAGCAACTTCTTTTCATCTGAAGAAATGAGCAATCTCACACCATCGTACTTCCAAATATCCTACTTCAACACCTTGACTCGTCAAAGAAAGATTTCCATAGAGTTGTCGCTTTGGCAATAATGATTGCGACCTCGAATGCAGTAATTGTTCCAAGCAGAAACTTGATATCAGTAGTGAAGACAGTAAAAACAATATAATATAATTATTGCTTGGAATCTTCTTTTTTTCATTACATAATACTGATTTAACATCAATTATAACAATGCTTGCCAGAATTCTTGGCTCAAATTCTGAGTTGGATTGAAGTTCAGCGCAATCAAGACCTTTTTTACTATTACTATAGGTTTTGCTTGTAAATTACTTGATTGCAGAGAAATAAAGTAAAAAAATATCAACTTATAACTCATTGTGATAGTACTACTTTAGTTGAAACTTGAAATACAGAAAAAACATATTTCTGACTTTTTGGGCTTTCATTCAGTTTTAGAAAACAATATTTCTTATTATGGCAGTTCTTTTTTTTCCTTCTTTTAAAAGCACCTAGCTATAGAACTGTTACGCTCTGATTCAATATAACTCATCTAATTAATAGTTTATTTACTCAAATTAATATTAGTTAATATTAATTATATTAGTTGAGATTAAGTTGAAAAATAAAAAAATATAATTTTGGCCCATTATAGTCCATAACATAAATAATAAAATAATATAATCCGACCCGATCCGTCTGCCGCAATGCATGGCTTTTTTTATAAAGAAGCTTAATTATAAGCAAACTATACCATCAATATCTAATTTTATACTTTATTAGATACTTGATTATAGTGAAATTAAAAATTGATTATAGTGAAAGATCGGCTCCGCACTTTGTAAAAAATATTTGATTATAGTGAAATTGGCCTGAAAAGAAGATTTTATTCCGATAGATCCGTGGACGTAGGCCTAAGTTCTTTTGATAGGTCGAACCACTATGTATCACACAAAAGTAACATATTGATTATGTTTTTTTCTGTATTATAGTTGAATTATAGTACTACCTTTTTGATTGCTCTCTCTTCACAATCTCTCTCTTTTGCGTACTTTGCTCTTAAATTTTGTGATTTTCTCAATTAGTTCTTGAAATTGCTTGTTCTATTACTTGACTAGGTGATTAAAGTCTAAAAAATTTAACTTGAATTAAAATCGCTTCCACACATTGAATTTACCTTAGTCTTGCGCATTAAGCTCCAACCCCTTGTATTCTAACAACATATTATCAAATATTTCAAAGAATATTTGGTATTAATTATCGTATATTTCTTAGATAAATTTTCACTAGTATAAAAAGTGTTGTATCTCCAACCATTACCGACATCAAATTATAGAACACATGTGCTGTGATTAGCCTCTACTTTCTTCTACATTAGAGAAAGTTACTTCTCGGTTCGTTCGTAGCCTTGAAAAATAGCTTGGCATCGATAACTGCTTGGAAGGATCTGCTAGCGCAACACGGTGCTGCCCAACCATCTCCAATAATCCTTCATCAAGAGACTCGTGAGGAAACCGTAGGAATGAAAAGTAAGTCATGCTTTCGCTCTCTTTATTTTACATTCTAAATAACCAAACATAGGTTTTATTTGAACTACAATTGCTTAGTTTAGGTTACGGTGTTATGGCCAAAACCATAACTTTGAATTGCACCAACATATAATACATGTGAATGTGAATTAGAAAATATGATCATTATCATCAAAGATTTGAATCTAGGTCATAGATTTTTTATTTTTATTTTTTCAAATCAGTCATAAAAAAAATTCAATCTCTCGTTGTGTACATGCGTACATATATATTCAAATCGAAAAATCAAATAGACGATATTCGCAATACCGTCCAATTAGCCTTTCCTTTTTTACCAATGTTCACAACACCGACTTTTTCTATTTTCGAGTTTTTCAAATACTCTTTTTGTCTAAATATAATTTGTTCATTTAATTTCTAATAATAAAAAATCGGCGAGAAAACCCACCCAATCCAACCCTACCCAACCGAAACGAGATCTTCTACCGCACGACACCGTCACTGTGCGTGCTGCGCAGCAAATCTCAGCCTTTAATTTGCATCAAGATTCGTGCAAGCTAAACTTTATAATATCACCCCCCTGAAACAAATCTGGACCGTCCGTAGCTGATAGTGCAGTAAATCTGGGCGGTTCGTCAGTGCTGCGCGGCAGAAGAATCGCGTCCTACCTAACCTGATATTTGGTAAAGTCAAACTAATTCGAACCCAACACGATCCAGCCCAAGATCACTCGTAATCCGAGATGAAGCGACACATGAGCGACCCGACCCAACCCATTTCCCGAGATGGCGCAACACATGAGGACCTGAGCCTGATCCGACCAGACCCGAGACGACCCGTAATCCGAGATGGAGCGACACATGAGGACCCGAGCTCGACCAGATCCAACTTACTTGACCTGATAGAACTTGTAAATCGATCTAATCATATCTTACCTACATCATAATCTAATTTTATTAACAAATTAATATCAAAGAAAGTCAAGATTTAATAACGCAATTCAATAACGCGGTCTGATATTGTCCGATTGAACTTAAAATTCAAAATAATACTAGAAAGTTGTCGAAACAACCCGACCCGAACCAGACCCGATCTAGCCCGACCCGACCCAAGACCCGAAAGTTGTTGATGCAGTTCGACCCGAAACCCGATCCGATCTCACCAGACTCGACCCATTACCCGAAAAATACCGACATGACCCGACTGACACCCGACCTGATCCCAAATAATTCGACCCATCACCCGAAAGCTGTCGAGACCTGACGACCCGAAACACAACCCGACCTCAACCGACCCAACCTGCGACCTGACTTTATCGACAATCAAACCGATCCGACCCGATCTGATCCGACACAAACCCGCCCGACTCACCTAACTTGCCACCTCTACACATATATCCGGAGAGTGTTAGGCTTCTTTTCTTTTTTTCAAACCGTCAAATATATCTTTTAACAGTGGTAGTCTTGTTTCAAATTGTACCGTTCTTTGAGGAGCAAATCATGGAACGGAGGAAAAAACCCTACCAACTCTCAGACCCCAAAACAGAAATTTCAAACTTCAACAAATTGCTACTGGAATGCACATGGCTACCCGTACATAGGTCTAATTATTATTATTTTTTTCTAAATTTGAGCTCTAATGATTTTGTTTCTTTTTTTTTTTTATCTTGTTTTACTTGTAATTTTGTTTCGGTGACCAATGTCAAAAAATCGGATCCGAATCTGCTGCTTGTACGGGGGACAAGCAGGGTCTGCTTGTTCCGATCCGATCGCTATAAATCGATCGATCGTCACGGACAATTGATTTAACTCAGGAGACAGATGCTTTGGCCGTTAGATGAGTTTTGAACAATCTAAATCGAAACAAGCAGGAAACAAGCAAGAATTTTACGAGAAGCAGATCCGGTTCCCAAAAAATCTATCTACATAGGCGATTGATGACCCATACTTCTAAAATAGGAAAATTAGACGAGCAAGAATATGATAATATGCATAATACATTTCATTTCGTATTATGCGGTTATGCATATTTAATTTTCTCAATAAATAGAGGTTTAAGTTAAAATCTTGTAGGAATTAAAATTTTGTGATTTTTAGAAATTTCTTGTTATTTTTTTAAATATTTTTAAAAATAGGTCACAAGTGACATTTTTGTAATATTAAATTTGAACTGTTTTTTAAAAAATATTTAAAAATAGCAATAAAGCTAAAAAAAATCACGAATTTAGATTTCCTACAAGATTCCGTTATGAAAAATTTATTGAACAAATTAAATTTCAATTTATTAGACAAATTAATAACCGTATAGTACGAAGAGAGTGTACTATGCATATTATCATATTACTGCTCAAATTAGTACTATTTATTTCCATAGAATTAGCCACAAATTAAGTAGGTGAATGCTGCTATGGAACAAAATTAATATAGACCATTAAATTTTACAGATCCTACGTTTAAGATGGATTTCAAATATGTGTCGCTGCATATCTTTCTCCGCAAAATTAATAGAAACCGACGATTAGAGAGCAATTAAGCGTTCAGTCATTCAGTCCTCGTATCCATAGCAGCACCACTCAATTAAGTATCTTACATCCGTTTTTGTTATTGCAAAGACTTTGGCTATGAAATAAATTAGTTACTTGAAGACATAAAGTTGGTAGCTATCATTGTTTCTGTCATTTAATTAAGCGGAGCAATTAATAAAGAAGAGAAATCCACTTGGACATTTGCTGCCTTGCTGGTAGAGAAATCTACTGTAGCGCAGTAGCGCGCTACAGCAAATGAACGGTTCGGATCGATTGTCAATTTTCGCGATCGACCGCCAACGATGAAAATCAGGAGGGCCTTTATACTTTGACACAAATCTTGATGCAATCAGTGAAAATCGGACGATTCAGATGCTGTGCTACACCATCCCGCGCAGCACCAAATCAGGTTTCTACCCTTCCGAGTTGCTTCCAAATTAGATGAAGTCAAGAAAGAGGGAGTCACCAAGTCTCCATCTGCTGGTAAATCTGAAAACGAATCAGACACTTAGGTAGTGATAATTAATTGCTATGTGATATGTCATTTGGGGATTGGGATACTGAACTTAATAGCTCCTTGACAAATTCTTTGCACCAATGATTAATTGCGGTGGCATATATCTTTCAGCATAGCATGCAATTTCGATTAATTTTATCACAAAATGAGTGAAGTTCCAAACTTTTTGTTTTTCTTCTTGTTTGTTTTGTTATTTTTTTTCACCTTTTTTTTATGAGAGATGTATCAGAGATAACTCCGTCTTTATAGTTTTTTTTTAAAACATTGTCTGATTCGAAAAAAGCTGAAATTTTAGTTAATTCCCATTTTTTCAACAGAACTCTTCTTTGATTGTGAGCAAATTAATTTCATGAATCTACATTTTATCAAGTTTGATACTCATAATTTATCAGTAGCAGTGTAGCACTAAGCAGTTATGCAATGCTTGCCTAGATTTTTTTGCAGCATTTACACATTTTATTGATCAAACGAAAATAAGTTTCACAATTAAGGTATGGCACGGTAGTACTAAATCGACAATGAAGAAATACTTGTCGTCTAAATACTTCTAAACTTTAAAATTTTAAGTTTGTCACTTTAGCATACAGATAATGCACAAGTAATTGTGAGCTTCACAATCAGTAAAATTGCTCTAAAATTTCTATTTTGTGATATATTTCAACGATCGATAAAGATAAAAATATCAAGAAGAGCATTATTTAGTCTATTTAACATAACTCATTTATAAGATAACGGAGATCATCTGCATCAACCACTTGTAGGCTCAACACGGTTTAGGCTGAGCGCTAATGCATCAGAGCATCTCCAACGAGAGTTGTTTTCCAATTTATATCCAACCATTAGCAAAGCTGAGGAACTATTAAGATCAAGCTCACGCATATAACGAATGGTATGAACGCCTTGCATACATGTGATTGATCTCCAAAACGAAAAAAAAAAAATCTTTATCCCATCCTACTCTATAAGAACAAGGGCTAAACCAGATCAAATGAGGCGCTGCTGTCGGAGGAAAGAGGGGTATAACTTATAAAACACATTTTCTTTATCTAATTTTCATGGTAGAACCAAGTCATATTCCTTTGTGAATCTGAAAAAAGGAGATGCTGACTCAAATTCGTCTAAGTAATCAATTACAATTATACCTAAATATTCCAAATGAGCCGCTGATTGCGGAAAAAGAAAAAGTGAAGTTCCATAATCAATTCTAAAACGAATTTATGTTTTACAACCCCTTATCCATTTCCCAGCATAATGCATAAAATATGTACATAAATTTCCAAGACTGCCTTCCTTGATCAAGCAGCCTTCTTGCTGGTATACTTTGATGCGCAAACAGAATAAACTAAGAGGTTAGCAAAGCTTAATCCTGCCAGGAGCCAGAAGAAATAATCAAGATGCCCCTGATTCAGATTATCAGGGATCCAACCGGGATTTCCACCTTTAGTACTAAAGTGTGTTACCAAGGTTAGAATAAATGAACTCAAGTAATTGCCAAGTGCAGTGGTTAGGAGAGACAATGCACTGCAGAGGCTCCGCATGGCATCTGGTGATTGGTCATAGAAAAATTCCAGCTGGCCAATGAAGGTGAATACCTCTGCTGCACCGATCAGGAAGTACTGGGGAATCTGTGAGAGAAAAGGTGTTTAGAATCACTTTTCAGATTAAAAAGAAAAAGATGTCCAGTAGCGCATATTAGTATTAAATTACTTACAAAGAAGAGCAATTGTTATTTCTAATTGTACTACGGTTAGTAAAAGTGCAGCCCAGTGGACGTAGCTCACGCTTGCGCGGGGTCTCGGGCATTGGCGGATCCAGGATTTTCGGTAGGGTAGGGCAAGATTTTAATATTAGACGTATTACTATAATTACTTTGAGTTATATGCATATTTTTTTTTTACTTTTTTCTCTTAAAATTATAATTTTAAATGTGTATTTTTGTAAAAAAAAATCAGGGCAGGACATTTTTAAAATTTGTTCAAATTATAAACATATTTCAAAAATATTATAATACGAATGGTACATTTTGGAATTTTTTTTTTCCAGGGTAGGGCAAGTGCTTGGTCCGCCACTGATCCGGAGAAAGATCGGACCACTTTGGAGTCTTTGTATGCAGTCTTTTCTTGCATTTCTGCAAGAAGTTTCTACAACTCGAACTTGTGACCTCCTGATCACAAAGCGACAGCTTTATCACTGCGCCAAGGCTGCCCTTCAATTTTACTACGGTTAATATTCTAGAAAAAATGCAATCTCAACTTTCCACATAACAAATATTGTATAAAAAATATACCGTTGCAATTTGTGCAGTAACCTCTCATAAAGCAAGAACATTTTGTTTTATCACTACCTAATCTTAGATTGTCAATATAAAGAAGTTTAGCCTCAATAAACCCCACAAATAGATGAGGGTCGTGATGATTTACATTATTTGTTGTATTTAACATTAACAGGCCAAGGTAATTGAAAAAGAAAAAGAAATAGAAAGAACTTCTAAACAACAAGATGCAGTTGAAAACCCTCAATTTTAACTCCCCTTTTATGTGACATAAAAACTTTGTAACTGTTCAGTTAATTGATCATTATTAAGAAAATAAAGAAGGGATACTAAATACTCACAAGTCACAACAAGAAGAAGAAAGCATTTAGTCCCAAACAAGTTGGGGTAGGCTAGAAATGAACCCCAATTTATTGGGTTAATTTCCATGATAATGGCGGAATTTTTAGGTTGGTTACCAAACCTATCACAACCCTCCTTTTTCTGGCTTGGGGCAGGCTATGAAAAAAAAAACCATGTGTGCAGAGTTGGGTACTAGATACTCACCTGCCACAAAATACTGAGTGGCACTGCAACCGGCTTATCAATCAACCCATCCTTCTTTGCAATTGCTAGCCTCCAAATCTCGAGGCATGCTGCAGCTGCCATGGCCAAGATTGAAATAAACAATCCAATTCCCATTCTCTGGAGCTCTGTAAATCCCCTCTCTTTACCTGTAAACCTCCTCACAAGGGGTACCAGAATGCTGTCATAAAGTGGGACCCATATAATCACACTCACCACATCAAAGGTGGAGAGGGAAGCAGGAGGTATCTTGAATGATCCCACAGTTGTGTCAAGAACTGTGCCTTGCTCAACAAACATAGTTGACATCTGTGCATACACAGCCGAGAAGACTATTGTTGTGGCCCAGACTGGGAACATTCGAACAAGTATCTTTAGCTCTTCAACTTGGGTCACTGTTACAAGTTTCCATGGGTTATACAAGTCTGTCCCTTTCTTTTCAGCTTCAGTTATCGTAGCCGCTTTATCGAGAAGCCTGTCCAAGATTGAGGTTACAAAGCTTAACTTTTATTATTTAAATAAAAATATCAATCAACTTCTTTCAGATATTGCCCAGAAAACTTCTAGACATTAATAAGTATGGAAAGCCGTATTACACTAATGGTAATAATTTGCCTCAACCTCTGAGAATTTTTTTTATTTTTTCCAACAAATCTCATAACTAAAGGTAAGAAAATTTAGATGTTTATATTCTGCTAATTGATTAAAACAATTGGTTGTGCTAACATTCAAAACTTTGGGAAATTTAGTCATTTCTTCATGACAGCCATTTCAATTTTGCAATGATGTTTGCAAGGTTTATAAATGTTAGATATTGGCAATTTCAGAAAAGGTTGAATAAGTGAAAATATCACAAAAGTATGTGTTGATTTGCAAAAGATAAAAAACATAATAGAGATAACCAGAAGCCTTTACATATAAAGTTGTACCTAAGCTCATCACTGTGTTCCAATTTCCGGCTTCCTTCAATGGCAGACCCCTTCTCCACCTCATACAGTTGCGAACTATCAGATGGTACTTCCACACTCCACTTCCTTATTGACGCTGCCACCACCTGACAAACTCTGACCAGCGGACTCCCACCTGGTTTCTGAAACCGGTACAATGGCGTACCAGTAAAGAAACTTATAATTGCCAGACCCATGAAAACAGTTGGTATACCAAATCCTAAGCCCCAACCCCAATTATCCTGTACCCAAACCAAGAAGCTACTAGAAATAAGAGCACCGATATTAATGGAGAAATAAAACCAGTTGAAGAATGATCCTTTCCGGACCCGCTCAGCAGGGTCAGTATCATCAAATTGATCAGCACCAAAGGAGGAGACACACGGTTTGATGCCACCCGTACCAAGTGCAATTAGGTAGAGACCCAGGAAGAAGACACCATATTGGGCTGGGCTCGCCTCAGGGCAGACAGACCCATCACATTGTGGAGGTTTGAATATGGGTACTGATGCAGAGAGGGTTAGTGTGCCCATTCCCTGTATCAGCGATTAAATGGCACTAAAATAAGGAACATTTACATTGCAGATTCTGTTGCTTGAAGATGTCCTAAAGTACCATATAACTAAGTAAAAGGACATGCAATGGAAGTAAGAAGAACCAGTGTCAAATAGTCTTACAGGAGTATTATTATGGCCACGCTAGATACATTTGTTTGCTGATTAGTAAGCAATTTGTTGCATAAGAAATCCAATTATATAGAAGTATGTAAACACAAATACTATAAGATTTCAGAACCAGGGGAATAATCCACATTCCAAATCATAATTGTAGGCTAGTAAAAGTCCCAGATGAACTGTACTGGCATTAAATAAGAAATAATTGGATATTGACACCACAAATTGTACTGTATTGGCATAATCCATAAACCTTCAGTTTCATAATCCTAGCAAGATCACTGATTCAAAATAGACAAGTCTGAAGCCCAAAACTTTTGAAACACAACATTCATATCAAGGAAGAGAACAACTTACAATAAAATATATAGTAGAAAAAACAGCAATTGTCCAGTACCGACCCCAGTAGGCATCCGCAAATATTGCGCCTATAAGTGGGGCCAAATAGCAAGTCCCAGCCCATGTGGTAACACTACTTGCAGCAGCTGCATTTCCTTGATGCAGTTTTCTTGTAAGATACGTTACAAGGTTTGTTGATATGCCATAGTAAGCCAAACGCTCACAGCACTCATTTCCTGTTTTAGAACAATACTGTTACCATTATAGTTGTTATTTCAATTATGATAGTCGACTTCTTCTTGGCGTTAGCCATGAGGTACATAAAACATGCAAATCATAAGATACATAAATCAATTTTTCATTAGTACCTAAAATAAAAGGACAAGCTCTCCAGTTGCCAGTGCCTTGTTTCTTGACAGGGTTTCCCTTGATATCAACAGATCCATCCCCAGTGAACTCTTCATTGTTCACAACCTATGAATAATAGCAATATTACTAACTAGAGATACATATAGAAGCAATTTATTCGTCGATCAACTGGGAATTGGGACATCAAGTAAAACAAATTCTGATTTGTTGACATCAACAGATTACATATCAATGTAGTTGCAGAGAATAATTTAAGAGAACTAAAATCTAATCAGTTATATGTGCGAAAAGAAAGACATCAACATGAACATCTCTTTCAAACGTTAAAAAAGAAGCGGAGTGTTCAACAAATCTCCTTTATTAGCTAAAAATTGATGCGGAACTTATTCTTTCTCAGGCAAAAATGTAGCATCATCCACAAAATTTATTCTATGGTGATGCTTCCCAGTTAGCAATCTGATTCAAAGCCCTTTAGTACAATTAGACTGAAAAGGAGTTCAATTTCTTCCAAATTAACTGAATACAAAAATTTTAGACTGAAAAAGCGCTAATTCAATTTCTTCTAATTGAATAAAATCAATCATCAGAGATCGAAGAACCAATTCGACCGAGATAGACTGATAGCCTCGTCAAATATATCTGAAAGCTAAATATTAGATCGAAACTAGAAAACAAAAGAAGGAACCTCCAGTAGTGGTTGATGCTCTAAGTCACCCATAAGATCGAACGAAGCACAGAAACACACACAGATACAGAGGAATTAGATACAGCTCAAGCAAGCGAGGAAGGAAGAGAGAGACGGACGTTGTAAATAGCGATCCTTTGGTGAAGGCGTGAAGGGAAAGAAAACCAAGAACGGGATGAGGAAGCGGATGATAAACGTTATTGTATAGACCTGGAGTCGGGTCGTACGAATCAAACTAAAAACTAGCAACGTGTACAAAACTACAAATAATAAGATAACAGTTGGGTTAAGATTTTATGTCTTACTCCAGGAGCATTTAGCATATCAAAGAAAAGTTTCGGGATATAGTGGGTCCAATGGGCAAAAGACATGTCAATGTCATCGAAGATGTGAATTCTCCGATAAACGTGGTGTAGAAGAAATATCTCTATAAAAGCGGCACTGCACTGGCCCGATATAATTAGGATCCGACACAAATTCCAACCCCAAGTGTACCCAAAATCCCAAATAAACTCAATACCTTCCAAATCCAAGTTGATTAGTCTACGAATAAAAACGAGAATTTTCAGTTATTCATTATTCAATGAAAGGAAAAAGGGTTTGGGATTTGCGATTTTCAGATTCTTGTATCGGGAAAGAGATTTCTGTGCGTATCAAAAGTTAGTTTTGATTTACATCAAAATTCATGTAAATTAAATTTTATAATATTAAATTTTGAATTAAATCTGAATCGTCCGTTGTCTGTAACATACATAATCTGATTCGTTCGTTGTTGTTGTGCGACGGAAAATTAGCTTCTAGCCGGAAAAGCGCTCAGTTCAGAAAAAGGTTCCTTGTATGATTGTATCTGATACATGTCAATATGTCATGGGTGTTCAAGTTTTTCATTTACACTGGGGAACACCATTACATAATCAGAAAAAGGGTGTATAAGTACTTGGTACACCAGTTTCATGAGCACTTCAAGTCCGGGACTCTTTTGTAGGTTTCCGGCTACCGGTTTTGCGAGAATCTTTTGCTGGTTGTTGGGAAAAAAAATGGTAGAACTGGGTGTAGAATCTCAGACCCGTTAAAGCTAAAAGCTTGTTGGGCTAACATCATTACATCATATATTTTCTTTATTCAATGCGGAAATATCCATGTATTATTTGCTCACATGTAATGCATCTTTTTTTCTGTGGTGAATTGCTTAAGAAATTAGATTCTAGTCAATATTCTCTTATTTATTTTTTATACTTGGCATGAATAGAGTACTAATTTCTTGATGGATAAAGCTCTCATGTCTGGTGTTATGCTTCTGAGATGTTTCAAAAAGCGTGCCCCTCTAAAGTCAAAGCACGGTCAAAGCGTGAGACTCACGCCTCAGTGCCAGCGGAAGGAATGGAGGAAGCAGAGCCTGAGACACTGCATCAACGTCCTTTCTTGATTGCTCGTATTATCCTATTTTATATTGGCAACATGCAAGGAGGAAGTTGATCAATTCGTTCAAATATCACAATTTGCTCTATTTGGTCGAGTAGCCAATGAAAAAGATCAGTATAAGTTTTATTTGTTCTAATCCTAAGAAGTTTCATAATTTGTACGTCCATGCATGTTACACAAATTTAACGTAATATAATCTTTAATTAAGTACATTTTTCAGTTTATTAATACATTTAGTTATAATACCTCCAAATATAATGCGACATTATTTGAAAATTCTAACAATCTCTAAGTAGTCATATTTTGGGCTCTCCGTGCAGAATAGTAATTGTTTTTTTAATTTGTCAACTGAACGTACAATTAATAAAAATCCAAATCTTAGATCGATGTTTATACGTGACAAAGTAATTTATGATCTTGTTTTCATGGGACCTGTTTTGTTTCAAATATAACTAGACGTTGCGCTTGCGTTCCGTGAGAAAAATTACAAAAAAACAATGACAAAAAAAAATTGGAAAAAAAATCGAAAAAATAAAAAAATTGCTACAGAAAAAAACTGCAAAAAAAAATTCGAAGGAAAATAAAAATATATGCTACAGTGAAAATAAAATTATAACCACTGCAGCTAAACATGTTCAACTTTTATATATATTGATTACTTAATGTGAAAACCAAAAACCTAGAAATAATATTTTCAAGTACATGAGCAATTTTGAAGCTAACACTAGAGTTTATATGGGAAAACAAGCCTTTTTGTCTATGCGAAACAATGTAAGCATTGAAAATCACTTTCAAAATGAAGTCCAGTGATAAAACACAAAATTTCATGAAATTTTTTGAAGTATATATACAGTAGTCTACAGAAAGTACAAGACGTGAATATTAATTGTTTGTATTATACAAACCATTGCATTCACAATTGGTATGATTATAAGTACGGTAGTATGCAAGCACAAATACTTGAAGATATTTAATTTTTAATCACGATTAATCAACAAGAGAACTTTTACGAAGTCATAACTTGTAAGCCGGTCGGATCCACGCAGTTCAAAATTTCAAATTTCAAAGAATCTAGTGCGATCCATTTTGTTGGATCTTGAATTGTTGAATGCTTGGTTTGAAACTATTAATGCATGCTTTACAGATTACAGATTCTCAAAAATGTCAATAACATAAATGAGCGATTTGACTAGAGGTGGTAGAAACCGATCCCGCTCGAGAAACATGTTCGACTCCGTCCGACATGAATTCGACCTGAATTCGACTTGATCTGAGATGATTCGTAATTCGAAACGAAGCGATACATGAGCGACTTGAGTCCGACCCGAGATACCCGTAACCCGAGATGACGCGACACATTAGGACCCTAGCTCGACCCGATCCGAAACGACCCGTAACTCGAGATGGAGCGACACATGAGGACCCGAACCCGACCCGACCCGACTTGACGTGATACAACCTGTAAATTGATCTAATCTTATCTTGCCCACATCATAATCTAATTTTACTAAAAAAAATAACATCAGGAAAAGTCCAGATTTACTAACACAATTTAATAAAGCGACCCGATCTTGTCCGATTGAACTTAAAACTCAAAATAATACTTGAAAGTTGTCGGTGCAATCCGACCCGACTCAAGACTCAAATGTTGTCGATACAGTCCAACCTGAAACCCGACCCGATCTCGCCCGACCCGTCATCCGAAAAAGATCGACGCGACCCGACCTGAAACCCGACCCGAAACTCGACCCGAAACCCGACCCGACCCATGACCCGAAAGTTGTCGACACATGACGACCCAAAATCCAACCCGACCTCATTTGACCTTATCCCAATCCAACTATTGTAAACAGTCAAACTAATCCTATCCGAATCAGTCCGACCGACCGACTTGCCACCTCTCGATTTGACGAAGAAAATATAGGTGATGCTTTGGACCGTAAAAACACATGTTTAAGCGCTACTCGAAACAGAAAGCCCACAAACCGCAATTTTGTCCCAAAACAACAAAATATCTCAAGTTCCTTTGAAATATCTAAGTTGGCAAGTTCGGAATGATAAACTAAGCAGCCTGGGGAAAAAAGCAATACAAGACACATGTTGATTGACAAAGTAACTGGTTTCAAAATTGTACTTTTCCGAAATTGAGTTACGTCAAGTTTTGGTAAAAGAAAAAAAAAAGTAAAAGGAAATTAGATAATGGAGGATCATAGACCAAAGGTGAAATATGCATAACTGACTCCCTTATTATATATTCCTCTCTCTTCCTGCAAACCTGCGAAATCACGTTAAGATCACCTCATATTAAGGCTGTTAATTAACGATGACGGTTCGTGGAAACAAAATAGTTTGAACATTATTGAATATTTATATATGAAATGAACTATTTTGTTGGTCTTGGTTGAAGTTCAGTTTAAATTCAATTGTTAAAATTGAATTGAACTAATTATAAACTAATTACAGGCTTAATATGAGATTAAATACAAATATGTTCAAACATTTCAATAGATTAACCAAATTCTAACACTCTATTATACAATGAGAGAACTAAGTTATCCGCACAAAGAAACACGAACTTGAACCTAAATTATTCGATACAATGATGAAAGAACTTCTATAAAGTAAATTGTGCGCTATGGTAATCAAAACTAGACCCATCTGGTTAGCTTATGGATAAATAATGGACATTATTCGATTATAAGATGAACTGAACATGAACTTAATATAAATATATAATTATGAGTTTGATTTGATCATGAACATCAAATCCTTATTAGTGAACTGAGCTGAACATGAACTAAAATTTATCCAATAGCAACCCTACCTCACATGTTAGCATTTTTTTTTTTTTGAAAAAGAGTAACCCGAGGTGGGATACCTAACTTCCATTAATCAAAATGAAAGCAAACATACAGAAGTCTTTCAGTACATGATATCTGTACTGAGAAAAGTAAAAAATAAATAAAATAAAACAACAACAACATGTGCAACTATTCTATTACATGTCATAGAAATCCCCCTTAGACATACTAAAATGAGGAACCATTGTTTTAAGTAATAGTCCAGATTAACTAAAGAATTCAAAAGATACTAAAGAACTATTTTTAAATTCTCAAAATATGGAGATATAGCACTCCTGCTACACTGCCACACGTATCCCAGAAGGTCTTCATCACTGAGTTCAGCTTCCAATTGAGCATCATCTGTTAGAAATCTTATATCGATTTCTGAATTCAAGATCTACTCTAGAGAATTATAAATTGAGCGGAAGCGTACCTTATTCATATTAATAGATGAAGATTTGAAAATCATAATCGATGCACGTGTGCGCAATCGGTTGCTTGTGGGTCTTCCGGAGAAAACACGATCCCGTTGAACGCTTGTCCCTTAAGCACGACATAACGTTCTTCTTCTTGGTCCGATGAAGAGATCAAGAAGAGCGGTGACAACAATTCCTTATGCATAAACTCGAAAACTAAGAGAATCACTCTATCTCTCAATAATACCATAGAGGAGAAAGAGATTAGCTTGAGAGAGACTTTTCATATAATTCTATTGGCATATATAATTCTTTTTCAAAAATAATACCATAGATTCGTATATCACCTTTTTTGGCAGAGAAGACGTTAGCCCAAAAAATGTTGGTGCATATATATTGAAATATGTAGGTTACATAATTAAATTTTGTATTAATTAAAACTGATTAAATGAAGAAAGTGGTCTTTATTAGTACTTAATGTGCTATCATTTTCTTTAATTAAATGTACTTAATACAAAGGAAGAAAGCGGATGGTCTTGAGAATAAAAAACTGTTCCTTTCCTTAGATGCACAATTAAATAATGGAACACATCATATAATTATTTAATTAAATAATTAAAACATAATTATTTAAATAAATACATATAAACAAACTTTATAATCTCTCTCAAGTTTATCTGAAAATCTCTAGTAACAGATTTATACTTAATAAGGTCAATGCCAATAAATCGTGTTCTCCTTGGACCAATAGCGATATAAATATTGTTCTGTAATTTATTTTAATTTAGACCATCACTAAATAATAAATTACCAATATGCATTCTACACATCTAAGGCCCACTTCTCCATGACACATATCACTTGCTGATATTTTGATCACTTTTGAATCAAGTGTTAAATTAATTTGACAGTCCATAATTTAATATATAATTTTATCACATATTTGCCCATATGTTGGAATAAATTCCAACATCATCCTCTATAGAAGCTTATGTAATCTCATTGTTATTAATAAACATAGTAGCATTAATCACCTTGCATCATTGAAGCTATGTGCTAACCTCAAAGGAGCACCTGTCTAGTGTTCAAAAAGATTTAGCACAAGCCAATATATGGCTTGTTTAGTCTTAACTATTGCTTGGTTGAATATTATTGAGTTCCTTTCAATTCATAATACCCATATGAAAGCTGTAAGTCAAGTTCTCCAATATTTTCTATCTTGTGTGTTTAATTTCAATATTGATACCCACAAATAATGTAATGAATCAGTATTAAATCTAATATTATTTCTTATCCCTTCATTAATTATTGTCCAAAACATTATACTGACTGAACAATGAACAAATAAATGATTGATACTTTCATTACAATTACAAAAAACACAGGTTGATAAATTTTCACATCCTCTTTTTAACAAATTATATATGGTAAGAATTTATTATTTATTGAGAGCCATAAAAATAATCTAAATTTTAGGGGAATTTTTAACATCCAAACTGTATGTGCTAAATTTATTTTAACACCTCCAAAATTTAGAAAGGAGTAAAAAGATTTCACTGTATATATCCCAGATGGTTCCAATTCTCATTTAGAAGAATCTTCCTTATCTGTTAATGAATATTCTGTAATATGGCCAATAATTCATGTTTTTGTATCCTCATAGTATTACTTATACCTCTAGTCAGAAATAGTCTATGATTATCATTATTATACACTTGTGCTATTGAGACATTTTCATTTCTAACTTTCTGATATACTAATGGATATTGTACTTTAAGAAAGCAATTTGAGTACCAAATATCATTTCAAAAGTTTGTGTTTTTACCATCACCTACAATCTTAATATTGTTTATTCTAATTAAATTTTCTAAACTGCTAACACCTTTCTAGAAATAAGAGGCATTAAAAGTATTTTTTTTATATTTAGTTTGAATCTGCGTTACTCGGATACGTCACATCTTCAGTCGAATCCGTATCCGACTCCTACGTACGCGAAATACGCGTCGAATTCGTTTCGGTGCGTATTCCAGCCGAGTCGAATTCATTTGTCTAAAAAAATCATTGTTTTGATGCGTATTTTTTTTTAGTTGATGCGTATTAAGTCAACAAATTCATTTCTACTTTTGTTTTTTGTCTGTTATGCACGTGGATGCCCCATGAGGGCTGAGGCCATGAGCTCTTTTAATAGATTATTTTTTTACTCTTTCTTTGTATTGTGCATTTAAATAAGATGAGATATTGGACTACATGGCCTACATTGTTTCAAGCATTAAATAAATATTGGTGATATTTTTAACATTATACAGGTGATATTAAATAAATTTCAAGTATTTATATATATAATGTTATTTTTTATTATATATATATATATATCCGCACTCGTATCCTTGATTTTTTTAAATTTTCGTATTCCCGCACCCGCACCGTATCGGATACGACACCCGCACTCGCCCTCGTGCAACACAGGTTTGAATTATATCTTTCCACAATCCTTTGCTTGGATGTATAAGATGATCCATGTCCATTTCCAATTAGTGCCAAATTCATATTTGTTAAATTAAGTATACCCCACCCTCCATGTTGTTTACTCCTATAGATTCTATTCTAATTTACTAAGTGAATTTTACCATTATCAACCCTGGTCACATAATTTTTTTCTTCTAATTTTGTCGATTTTAGTTACCATCCATTTGAGAATTTCATACAATGCAATGTTATAAATAGTCAAGGATGATAAAACTGAATTTAAAAAAAATAATCTACCACCCAATGATAATAGTTTTTCTTTTCAAATAGGAAGTTTCTTTTGAATTTTTCAATTAGTTTTTGCCAATCATATTTTGAGGGGTTTTTCCAATGAAAGGGTAACCCCCGATATTCTTTCGAAAGTGTTCCTAACTTACAACCAAATAAAGATGCATAGTGTGTGGCCATATGTTGTTCAATGTTAATTGGTATCAACTCATTTTTTAAATAATTTATTTTTAGACCAGATAGCCCTTCAAATCCTTTATGTGTCCACTTGATTTTTTTCTAGCATGTGATAATCTGCTTTAATGAACAATAAGATATCATCAACATACTGAATGTTCATAATTTTTTGATCATTTGACAGAACTGGTCTTATGCCTTGATAATGACCTTGATGTATTCCATTTTGTATTATTTTATGCAAAGTAACCTTTGTTGAAGGATACTGGTTTTAAAATAGGTGGAATTGGTGGGCAATGTTATTATAGGTGGCTGATAATAGAGAGGATGTTGGAGAGGGGTGGTTGCCATACATATCAATTTTGATTTTGGCTGCTATTTGGGCTCTAAGGACATCTATTGCAGCAACAACTTCCTGTGGGTGCCAGTCTAGCAGGGGATCTGACACTTGGGATTCCTACTCAATTGAGATCTTAATAAACTCCCTACTGTTGTCAGGTCTGGTAACAACAAAGACCAAATGTGAAGGTACCTTGGATTCATCCCCTACCTCAACTAGAACCCGAGCCCATATGAGGCCACTACCAATAAAGGTGTTTTGGTCCCAATTCTTGAGGGTATAAAAATGACTATTATTGAATCCAGTGCATGTGTGAATGTCCCTCATGTCATAGGGAACATCATGTAAATGTTACCAGTAAGTAGCCTTTTCTAATTTGTTGAAAAGTTCAGAAAAATCTGTAAAAACCCTAAAGGAGAAAAGGGCCTAGCACACAAACCCCAGAGTTGATAATACCTCTAGCCCATGCAGGAGGACCCTCGATCAAGAATCTTTGATGCTTGAGCTTCTTGATCGACCAATGGCCGACAACTGGATGCGAGATTTGAAGACCACCAATGATTTCAGGCACATCAACACCTTCTGGAGCTTGAATTTCAACTCCTCAAGCGCCTTCTCTTAATCGACACCCCAAGCTCAATTTGGTGAATAAAAGAATCCATCACTTTTAGTGGAGGTTTGTTGTGGTCAAGAGTGTATGTGGAAATGTAAGGTTTTGGCTTCAAGATGCTGAATCTTGCAGCTTCTTGTACTGATATTCTGCTGGTTTCATCAAGGTTCTTGCTTTGTGGTGTAATGGCGATGGGAATTTTAGCGGGGTTAGTGACAGAGGCACACTCAAAAGCTTCGTGACCCGTTCGCTTACACCTAAAGCATATATGAGGGTTCCTACATGAAGCTGCAAGGTGACCACGATCTCCGCATCTGTAACATTTGTCAGTACGAGATGGAAATCTACGTCGAATTGAGCTTCCTCAAGTTGCTAAACCTGCTCTGCGAGTCACTATACCGTCTGGAACAGTAATTATGCTTTATTTTGCCAGATTCTCTCTGATGTGGGGTCCAGACGTTACGTCTAGGCAGTCAGACAACGTCTTCATGTTTCTTACGTTTCTCTTTCTCCAGTACATGACTGACTAGTGGGGACTTGCAAAGAATATCTGCATAGAAGGGGAGAGAAGGATGTTTCCCATACATCCTAATTAGATGAAGCGGATCCATGGGCTCAGAAAGGTGCCGAAGGATGTGTTGAGTATGATTTAATAGTGGATACAATTCATATAGAGGTAGAGAAAAGAGATGGAGGAAAAGAACAAGTATTTCTCAATAAAACTCTTTATAATTCTCTATTATATTATCTCTCAACTAATGTCTTACAAAACAATAGATTACAACTTCTTTTATAGTGACAAAACATCAAAGAACTCTAGAAATTCGAAATAAATGAAAAAATAGAAAACTAAGCAGCCCAATCAAATCTGACCTATCTCCATTAAAACAGTCATAACTCTCTCTAGAAAACTCCATTCTTCTCAAAATGTGAACCATTAAAAACTAGACTTGAAGAGCTTTAATTCCATAGCTCATATGCCCAAAACAAGGTTCGGATGGACTGTCAAAATTCCTCATGAATCAGCCTTAAATTCTGTTGACTGGACAACAAACTTCAAGAAAACATTAATTAAGTCTAGTTTTTCAACATCCCCTCTTAAACTTATTTATTTCTAGCTTGCATCTCGAGTAGCCTCTTGAACTTGTTGAAGAGTTCTGCCGATAATGGTTTGGTGAATATGTCCGCTACTTGATCACGACTCGCCACATGAGTCATTTCTATATTGCCATTCTTCACGTGCTCCCGTATGAAGTGAAAACGCACATCTATGTGCTTGCTCGTTGCCTTCTCTTGAAAAAAGTTCATCTCCTTTAGTAACTTGCGTAGCCAAAGAGAGTGACATACGCAAGAGGATGCGGCAACATACTCGGCTTCACATGTTGACAAAGTAACAATAGGTTGCTTCTTAGAGAGCCATGTAAACGCCGTGCTTCCCATGAAAAACACAAAACCCGAAGTGCTCTTCCGATCATATAAATCTCCACTCCAATCATCGGAATATCCAACGAGATCAAACTCATCAGTATGAGAATAAAATAAGCCATGAGATAATGTACCTTTGACATAGCGAAGAATTCGCTTTATGGCTTTCCAATGCGTCATTTTCGGCTCTTCCATAAACCGGCTCACCAAACCAATTCCATATGCAATATCCGGCCTCGTACTCATCAAATAACGCAAGCTTCCAACCAAGCTTCTATATAGTGTTGCGTCAAACGCCTTGCCTTCATCATATCGAGACAATTTCGTACCACTCTCAACCGGAGTATTTACGGGATTACACTCATCCATCTTAAACTTCTTCAAAATCTCCTTTTCATATGCTTCTTGTGATACAAAAATTTCAGAATTTTCTTGTCTCATTTCTAACCCCAAAAAATAGGACAAGAGACCCAAATCGGTCATCTCAAACTCCTTTGTCATTTCCAACTTAAACTTCTCAATCATATCTTTATTATTTCCTGTAAAAATCAAATCATCTACATACAAGGCCACAAATAAAATGTCATCTTTTTGTACCTTCAAGTATAGCGCATGCTTATATGGACATTGCACAAACTCATGCTCCTTGAAATATGCATCAATTCGAGTGTTCCATGCCCTTGGCGCTTGCTTTAACCCATACAACGCCTTCTTTAATTTCAACACCTTGTGTTCTTTGCCAACTTTCACATAACCGAGAGGTTGCTCGATGTAGACCTCTTCTTCAAGCACTCCATTTAGAAATGCCGATTTCACGTCCATTTGAAAAATGCTCCATTTATTTTGAGCCGCCAACGAAATTAGTAGTCGAATGGTCTCCATTCTTGCTACCGGGGCAAACACCTCTTCATAATCAATGCCCGCTTTTTGCTTGTACCCTTTTGCCACTAGCCTCGCCTTGTATCTTTCAATCTCGCCTTGTGCATTAATCTTTTTTTTAAAGACCCATTTAACACCAATCGACTTGTGACCCTTGGGCAACGTCGCAAGTTCCCAAGTGTCGTTCTTCTAGATTGCTTTCATCTCCTCTTGCATAGCGATTTGCCACTTCTCATCTTTCACGGCTTGCTCGAAAGTGATGTCCTCCGCATCCACCAAAAGACACATGAAATGCAACTCACTTGTCGCCTCATATATTTCTTGCAAACTCCTTGTCTTTGGTGTCCTTGGCTCATCTTCTTCGTTGGATAAAGGTGAAGATGGTCCGGCTTGTGATGTTGTCAATGTAGTTGTGCTTGTTGGTGCAGTGACAATTGTCGATGTTGCTTCTTTTCCTTCCTCATGAGACATCTCCTCCATGAAACTCCAATTCCACATGCTTTCTTCATTGGCCTGCACATCACAACTCACATGTATTTTTTTAGTAACCGGATCATAAAGATTGTAGGCCTTAGATTTTTCATCATAGTCGATAAAAATCAGCTTCTTGCTCTTGTCATCAAGTTTTGTGCGCTTTTGATCTGGAACATGAGCATAAGCCACACTTCCGAACACCTTCAAGTGAGCTACCCATGGCTTGACACCGCACCATGCTTCTTGTGGAGTAACATTCTCCAAACTCGTTGTAGGACATCGGTTTTGCAAGTAAACCGCACACCTCACCGCTTCAGCCCAAAATTCCTTCGGCATATTTTTGCTCTTTAACATGCTTCGAACCATGTCGAGTATGGTCCGATTTTTCCTTTATGCCACTCCGTTTTGTTAAGGTGAATAAGGGGTTGTTAATAACCTTCTAATACCTTTCTCTTCACAAAAATTCACAAACTCCTTTGATGTAAATTCACCACCTCTATCGGACCTCAAAGCTTTTATGTGCTCACCACTCAAGTTTTCAACAAGCACCTTAAACTTCTTAAAAACAGAAATGCTTCGGATTTCTCTTTTAAAAAATATACCCAAGTTCTTCGAGAAAAATCATCAATAAAGGTAATAAAATACCGGTGTTTACCAAGTGAATTAGGGGTTATTGGGCCACAAATATCGGTATGAACCAATTCAAGCACCTTCTTTGCACGATAACTTGCTTCTTTTGGAAAAGAGTTTCTTGGGTGCTTTCCTAACACACAACCTTCACAAAATTTATCACTATGGTCTATGTGTGGTATACCTTTTACCGTTATTTTATTCGCCAATTGCCTCAAACCACCAAAATTAAGATGTCCAAACCGCAAATGCCACAACCAAGTCATATCATCTACACATGCCTTTAAACACCTTGCTTGAACATTCACCAAATTCATCTTAAACATGCGATTTTTGGTCATTTCTACTTGGGCTAGCAACCGGGTATCTTGGTCTCTCAAATAAAGTGTTCTTTCTTTCATAATAACTGTGTAACCACGTTCTAACAATTGGCCCAAACTCAAAATATTACTCTTCATATCCGGCACATAATAAACATTCGAGATAAACCTCTCATTTCCATCTTTACAATGAATAAGAATTTTACCTTGACCTTTAACTTTCACTTTTGAGGCATCTCCAAATGACACATGACCTTCCACAATCTCCTCTATCTCGGTAAACATGTGCTTGTAGCCACACATATGGTTGCTTGCACCGGTGTCCAAGTACCACACCGACTCGCTGTTAGAATCGGCCTCCTTGCTTGCTAGTAATACCACACCATCACTTCCTTTCTCTTCTTTTTTCTCATCATCTTTCTTTTCATTATAATAACACTCTGCTGCATAATGACCATACTTTTTGCAACAGTAACATTGGACATTATACTTACTTGACCTTCCTCTTCCTCGACTTCGGCCTCCGCCGTATGAGTTCGGTTGGTTCTTATCTTCCTTGTTATCTTCTTGTCCTCTACCACGGCCTCTGTCGCGACCTCTACCTCGGCCTCTAAAACCACCACGGCCTCTTCCACGACCGCCTTCGCCGTTTCCCGGCTTGTCTTCTTTTAGTGTTGCCTTGGCTTGAAGTGCTTCCTCTAACACCTCTTGCTTCTTCTTCTTCTTTCTTTGTTCATGAGCCTCCAAGGAACTTGATAGCTCATCTATCGTCATTTCTGCCAAGTTTTTTTATTCTTCTATGGCACACACAACATTCTCAAATTCATTGGTTAAAGACCTTAATATTTTCTCTACAACTCTATTTTCACTTATCACTTCGTCATTTCTTTTGAGTTGGTTCACCACCATTTCTACCCTTGTGATATAATCCGATACACCTTCCGACTCTTTCATTCTTAAAGTTTCAAACTCACCTCTAAGTGTTTGTAAGCAAACTTGCTTCACTCGGTCCGCTCCTTTGTATGCCTTTTCAAGAGTTTCCCATGCTTCTTTTGAAGTTTTCGCACCGGCTATCTTCTCAAAGCCCGACTCATCAACCGCTTGATACATCATGTTGAGCGCAGTTTTGTCTTTCTTGCGTGACTCCTTCAACTCCTTGACTTGATTATTCGTCAAGCCTTGCATGGTCGCATTTTCGGTATAGCCAAGTTCAACAACTTCCCACGCATCTTGTGAGCCGAGTAGCGCCTTCATGTGTATGCTCCAATTGTCGTAGTTGGTCTTCGAAAGTCGCAAGCATGATACATGTCCGAGACCTCCTATGGCTACATTGTTATTGGCCATGGCTCTGATACCAATTTGTTGAGTATGATTTAATAGTGGATACAATTCATATAGAGGTAGAGAGAAGAGATGGAGGAAAAGAACAAGTATTTCTCAATAAAACTCTTTATAATTCTCTATTATATTATCTCTCAACTAATGCCTTACAAAGCAATAGATTACAACTTTTATAGAGACAAAATATCAAAGAAAACTCTAGAAATTCGAAATAAATGAAAAAACAGAAAACTAAGCAGCCCAGTCAAATCTGACCTATCTCCATTAAAACAGTCATAACTCTCTCTAGAAAACTCCATTCTTCTCAAAATTTGAACCATTAAAAACTAGACTTAAAGAGCTTTAATTCCATAGCTCATATGCCAAAACAAGGTTCGGATGGACTGTCAAAATTCCTCATGAATCAGCCTTAAATTATGTTGACTGGACAACAAACTTCAAGAAAACATTAATTAAGTTTATATTTTCAACAGGATGGAGGTGATTGCATATCTTGATCTGAGTTCTTGAATTTCCTGTTGCTTGTTTTCAGATTCTCTCCAGCTTGAAGATGATAATGAACAATGTTGCTTTTCAAAATTTAGTCAGTACTTAGACTTGCCGATAATTTTCATGCCGTACATGTTAGCATTTTAATTAAGAAAAAATATTGTTATCGCCTGAACTATTTTCCTTTTCTTACGCATCACCCACTATTTTCATTTGCATTCTGTTTAGCTCAACTTATTTGTACTAGAGACTTTGTTATTGTTGTTCTTCAGTTTAGCTCACTGGTTTATTAACAATCTCCCTTTAACTGGTCACCTCATTTTTTGTTTCTCAAACTAAATTTATATTTAATAAATGAAATATAACATTTTAGAATTGATCTTTAACTTGGTGGTTAAAAGCAACGCTCCCTATGTGAAATATTGTATCAAATAATTTTTTTATATTTATTGGTTTGCAAATCAAATTTGAATTTAACAAATTTTTGTGTTTGTGATTTCTATAGGAACATACAAAAAAAAATTGAAGAAGCAAATTAGGCAGCTTCAAGAATATTCAAGAACAAGCTAAATCATTAGATTAATTGTAAGCTCGAGAATATTTAAACTTTAAATTTAAAAGAACAAAAAAAAAACAAAACAAAAAAACACATGTAACGTCATCTTAGCATCACTAATGTTACCAAGAATTAAACAACCAAATTGACCAAATAGAAAAACTACAAGTATACTGTTGCGTAACGCAATGTGGCATTATAGTATACCGTTACGTAACGCCATATGACGTTACAACGTTAGAATGAAACACGACCAAAATTCAATAAACAGTCCAAGTACAAAAACTATATCATTACATAACGCCATCTGAGATTATAATTATAGAATGAAATACAACCAAAATTAAGGAAACTGTCCAAGTACAAAAACTTCGAGTATATCATTATGTAATGTTATCTTAACGTTATAATGCTACATTATTTGTCGAAATTATAAAAGCACCATTCTAATATTTTGTCATGTTGTAAGGTGGTGTTATAGCGATAAGAAATGTACATGAATAGCATTATAACACTATAAGTTGATCAAGTATAATCACTTTTGTGTGTGTGGGCTAGATCGCGCGAAATGCCTGGAAATTTAATTTTTGAGAAAGAGTTAAAGGAGACAAAATTTCGAAGCAGTTATTAGGATCGTTTATTAATTAGTTACTATAATACTACTTTAGTAAATGGAAAGCAACAACAATTTTTAATTTCACAAATCCACTCTTCTACAAACACTCTACATTATCTTAGTTAATCAGGAATCGCACAAATATAACTTGGTTTAAGAATCATAAGAACATTCTATTGATGTCCTTAACATCTTGTAACTAAAATTCATAAAAAAATAGTTTCCTCTATAAGCATAATAGAAAATATGCAAGATACATTAGAATTAGTCTTTGAATACCAAAAATGAATCTTGACCTGATCTAAATTTTTTTATCAAAGCCCGTAGGCAATTCGTATCTACCAATTATTAGGATTTAGAGTTATTTTAAGTTAATTTAATTTAGTTTTAGGTAAAAACATGCGAGTTCGTGGTACTGTCTTATTTTTATGTTTGAATATAGGTATAGGTGTGATTAAGCTGAATGAACCCCGAGATGAAGTCCTATGCCTTGAGCAGAGCAGAACAAGGCCATTTTCATCCTGTTTGCGAGCCGTAAACCAAACCCAAAAGATTTAATAGAAAACCATTTCGAAGGAGTATTTTTCATACATGTTTGCGGGACGCAATATATCCTTTGCGGACTGCAAACCAACTCGCCACAAAGACTTGCGGAAGGTTGACTCAGGCGGAATTTTTCAACTTGATTGCGAGTTGCAGGAGACTCATTGCGGGCCGCAAAGAACAATTTCGACAGCTAGAAACTGCAGGATATATAGTTGGTTATTGTTCGGTCTCTCTCTTCAGTTCGAAATTTATCTATTTTCTCATTAAGTTTAGAGGGAGAAGAAGAGTTTTTGACAAGGGGAAAGCAAGAGAAGAAGTAGAGAGCATATTCACTGATCATTCAACATGTTTTATCTTTTCTAATTCTCTTTGTTTTGTTTGATTTCTTGATATATCTGTGCTTGACTTTGTCATGAGAGGCTAATTATCTCTTGTGCTTTCTAATTCATGAATATCTATTGTCAATTGCTTGTTATTGTCTCGTTTGATTGAATGTTTATTTTGAGATTTAAGTTGAAATTGAGAAATTGAAACCTAGATCTTGGACCAAAAAGAGACGCTAAGAACTAATCTAGTCTTAGAAGAAGGATTATATTCTTATAGGATTGTTAGGATTTGCTTAGTTCTTTTATGAATGGCGTAATTACGAAGCAAATCGACTTTGTATGACCTAACTTGCTTTGTGTCCTAAATCCTAGATTAAATATGTGTAGTATGAAAATATAACCTCCAAATTAGTTTAGGTATAGTGTTAAGACGAGAAATCATTACTTAGCACTATAATTTGATATGAATATTCATAACATAAGCCAGTTGTATCAATTGATCAATTGTCATCCAAGCAAGAGGATTGTGAAACTCTAAACCCTATAACTTTATTCTCTTGCTCAAAGCATCTTTCTTTTTTATTTCCTTTAGATAGTTGTCTCATTACCAACAATTGGATATCAACAAACCAATCTTTAGTCACTTAGGATTAAACATTAGGAGTCAATTTAGAAGCTCGACTTGTCCCTGTGGAATTCGACATCTTAAGTACCACAACTACATGTTGTATACTTGGCAACCCTAAAATTCGATATTATAGGTTTTCAGACTTGTGTAATCAACATACCACATGTCAGACCGATCATGCACATAGCCTGTCATATGCCTACCTTCTAGATGTGTTTATTGTGATAGTTTCCATATATATATAGTTGTACTAAAATATTTTACAAAATACAAAATTTATATAATTTAGATTTGTATCTCGTATTCGAAGTGCAAATGATTGATCTGAACTGTTGAGAATGTTGTTCATACTAAAATTAATTCAAAGACTAAATTTTATATTTTTTTAGAAACTTTTTACTATGTTATCGGATGAGTAAAAAATCATTAAATTGGAGGTCTGTAAGTCGTTATATTAAAGAATTTTCTATCCATCCGATAAAATAGTAAAAAATATATATAAAATTTGGTCTCCAAATTGATTTTAGTGTGGACAACATTCTCATTGGTTCGGATCGACCATTTTCACTTCGAAATATGAGATACGTGTTGGAAACTAAGGCCTATTACAAGTACAATAGCAGAAACACAATTATATCAAGAAACACCACAATTATCACAATTTGATCTGAAGTCACTTTGTTCAAATTAAACTAATAAGAACACACAAGATTTCGCAAGAATGAGAATAGAGAGAGAGAGAGTAAGTGAAGAATAATCAAGTGACACAAGATGTAACTTGGTTCGACTGTTAATGTCTACATCCACGATCCTCTGATATCACCTCCAGCCGAAAATCAACTAGAACAAAAGAGTCATTTACAACTTTAGAATCCAACAACTCTTACAAAAAATAGGCAACCTTGGAGCTAGTACAAACGATCATTAAAGGATCAAAACAATGAGATTGATTCTTGCACTATCTTTCCACAAGATCTTGACACTCATAATTAATCTACTCAAGTCAAAATAATCACTAAGGATTTCAATAATTTGGGAATAGAGGATTAGAGAATGAAAAAGCTTAAGGATACTTAGATCTCTTTTTGAATGCTAGAATACTTGCGAAATTTTTCTTAAAGAGTTTGAAAATAGATCAGCACCTTATATAGCATGTGCATAATAGAGAACGACTGACACACAGTAAAACGATATAAGATTCATATAATTGATATACCGACATGTTGTCAAAAGATCGAATGACCGATTGTAGAAACACAACTCTTTTATCAACTTTATATATCGATATGCTAATCAATATATCGATAGCCAATCATTACCAAATCGATGTTACGTTTGAAAATCATTTCTGATGACGGTCCTCTCGGAAAAAATCCTCTTACTTAAGTCAATTTTCAAGTCGGAGTTAAGTAAGACAATAACGATATATCGATATGAGCATCGATAATAGTAAGTGAAAAGAATAAGAATCAGAACCATTGTAAAAATTGCTCTCTCTTAATTTGAACATGGAGCTCCCTCTAGATATGAGCTTATAGTTCTCCTCAATTCAAGCAACATATGACAACACGCAATAATCAAGATATATAATTTAGCAATTTATTATATCATTCCTATTCAGTTTCCCTGAATAGAGACAATTTAGTTTTATATTTAAAAATTCAAATGACTAACAATAAGCGTAACACGTCAAGTTTTTCTCATTTTATGTTGCTCTTGGCCTCTTAATGTAATGCTAATTAGTAGTCGATTAATTTTCAATTCCTCATTTTCGGCGAGAAAAAGACATCCAAATCCAACCTTCCCCATAGCAAGCGTTTTATAACCTCTCATTTTCGAATCAGTATCCTCTGAAATACTTCACAGAGAGTAAAATAGTAATCGAATAGTTCACACAATTTTAAAATTCATGTGTACAAATTTTGAAATTTTATAAATCATTCGATTGCTTCTTCACTTCATAAAATACTTGAGGTGAATCCTCATTTTATTCCCTTTTCCCTTGTGTAGGGTACCATTGTTTGGTTCAATGCAGAGCCCTCAGTTAACCCAAGGACTTTATTTAGTCTCTTTTGGTACGTCTATGCGTGTTTTCTGTAGCAAGCGCCAAGCAGTCATTTGGTTTTGCACGCCAAACAGCACCGTCTAATTTTGGAAACGAGATCTTCTATCGCTGAATCAAGATTCGTACAAGTTAAATTTTATAATTGTGCGTGCTGTGCAGTAAATCTCAGCACCGTCACTGTGCGTGCTGCGCAGCAAATTTCAGTCTTTAAATTGCATCAAGATTCATGCAAGCTAAACTTTATAATATCATATCTGCTGAATCAAATCTGAACCGTCCGTAGCTGACAACACAGTAAATCTGAACGGTCCATCGATGCTGCGCGGCAGAAGAATCGGGTCCCTAATTTTGAGATGCTCCTTTTTTTGTCAATTATTTGCACTTTACATTTGAACAAATAGTATTCCGTGCTGCATTATATAACTGTACTTGTTTGGAGATCCATATTTTTAAGGGTTTTGTCTGTTCCACTCGAATGTCATCCAAAATTAAAAAAATTTCAGAAAAATTTCAAAAATGTCATTGAAAAACGATTTTTTTTCGTATTTGCCTTCAAAATCTCAGTTATCTCCTTTTGTCACTTTTAGAAAAAAAATATTTCTATCATGACTTCTTTGCTTTTTTTTTTTCCTTCTGTACCGACACAAGTTGGCATTATCTCCAAAATCGATCCAAAATCAATTACGACATTCTTTGAAGCGATACCAGTACGAGGTCGGTGATGGTCAAAGTGAATTCGGACCCAAAATAGCTATGACAGAGATATTTTTGTCTTTTCGAAAAAAGTAACAAAAAAAAAAATAGTAGGGATTTTAGATGACAAATATATAATGAATCGATTACGAAGAATATTTATGAAATTACACCCACAATTATTTCTATTTTTAAATCTCTCAACCCTCCGTAGTTCAACATACTTGAACATTTCCTGTGTTGCATCGTGCCACACGGCATGGGAATTAATTAGACCAATCCTATACAGCACACAACCTTATTTTGTACGATGCACACAACTTAATTTCGTCGATGTTCCTGTTTTGTCAATTATTTGTATTTCAGACACGGTTGAATACGATATGTGGCTCTAGACAAACTTCTTTTTTTTTTTTTTTTTTTTTGAGAAAAAGAGGAGGATTTGAGTCCTCAACTTTCATTAAACAAGAGTGATTACAAGCTGTAAGCACCGTTACAAAATATCAAATAAAAAGAAGCAAAATCACGAAGACAGAGATAAAAGAAAAGGATAAGAATAAGATTGAAAGGTCACATAAGAAGTTTGCAATCCACCGTCACCTCTGTTGTTCCTTGTTTTGTCGTATTTTCTCCATCTTTCTTTCTTCAACTCAGATCCATTGGTTTCCTGAACCAGTTTTCAAACTCCACCATCACCTCTCTCGTAAGCTGAACAATGTCTTGATGTTGGTCCTTGAAAATTCTGGTGCACCGTTCTCGCCATATAACAAAATTCATTGTGAGTTCTAGTCGTGACCAATCTGTCACCCTCTCTTGAATCAAAAGTTTGTGCGGGTTATCTCCGATGAATTGCATTTGGTGCACCAAGTTTAGCATTGCATATGCATATGCACCAAGTTATCTCAAACTTCGAGCTTGTAGTTTTATGGAGAAGTAACAAAATTTGAGTTTATTTCGAATCGTTTATTTTTCTTCGACGATGTGTATGAACATAGAGACGGATTCAGAATTTTCGTCAGAAAGGAGTAAAATTTATTTTTTTTTTTTCAGGAAGAAACAAAACGATGCATATTTTTAAATATATATGATTATTTTGTAAAAAAAAATTGACAAATCGTACAAATACACAAGATTATTTTGCAAATTTTTTTTTCAGAGGAAGCTGACTGTCATCCCTGACCTCATGTAGTTCTGTCCCTGCATAAAGTTTTAGACTGTTTAAAAATAATAGTCAAATTTGCTGATCGTTTAAAAATAAAATTAGACTATTCAAAATCAGCAACAGGATATATTTGCAAATAGTCAAATTTGCTCTTGATTATATATTATGAATGAGTATTTATGCAAAAATGACTATCAAAATAGTTAATTTCGCAATAAATGAAAAAGCTGGCAGCAACATTTTTTTTAAAAATTTTCAAAATCTATTATAGCGGACTTTTAATGTGATCCGCTATAATAGGGGGTCTATTATAGCGAATTTTGCTAAAACTCCACTATAATAGATGGTCTATTATAGCGGATTTTACTTAAAGGCCGCTATAATAGACTTCATATTATAGCGGAATTTGCTTAAAAGCTGCTATAATAGACTCTCTATTATAGCGGATTTGCTCTAAAAGCCGTTATAATAACCGATGTTTTATAGCGGACCTCATTAATCTTTAGCAGTCTCTCTATTATAATCCTTCTAAGTTCGCTATAATATTTCTTATAAATTCGCTATAATAGTACTTTTTGTAGTAGTGGTCAACACGATCTCAAAGCAATTTTTTTTCAAATGGTTCAATACGCCTGCAGTGGCTGCACCGTGCGACAAAAGAATTGAATTCATGTTTTCTTATAACTTTACATGAAAACAGTGGACTACGCAATATATATCACCTGTGTATTACCACAGGCGATCCGAATTCATCTCCGCCTCCTCTATTTTGAGTCTCTGACTTGTATCTCGGTTGTACTAGTGTGTATATTTGTGTATTATCTGTTCCGACTTCTGAGCAGATTCTGTTCTTCTCAAAAAAAAAAAAAAAAGCAGATTCTGTCATTCTGATCAAAAGGTTTCAGTAGCTTCTTAATGAAAAAAAAAAATCAAAAGTCTCATTCCAACTTCTCTTACAATCCATTGGATGCTGGTCTAATGGTCAAAAAAGCAAAAAAAGGAATAAAGTGATATGTCCTAATGAAAAAAAAAGGTTCGCAAGAAAAAGCCATTGTGCCTTTTCTACCGATTTAAAACAGTAGATCTTCCGTTTATAGCCAATAGCGCTTAGACGACTTCACTATTTCTATAATAAAATTCATTTATACAGCGATGAACGCTGTTGATTCACATCCCCCAATTATTTCTTGAATAAAGTAATATTTTGTACCGGCCTTGTCTAGTCGGGAACCGATTCCTCTTACGCGGCACCGTGCAGCGCAGGATGGATACCGTTCGATCAGCTAGAAATCCGTAAGGCACGCATCTCGAAATAGATCGAACGGTTATCTTTCTACCTCCTCAAGAATTAGAATAGTCCATATATACGCTTTTAATAATTTCCTGTTTTTTTTCAACGCGTTATAACCGTCGATATATAACTTTTCCACACCAAGATGTTGTATAAATATGATATGGTCTATTGGCATCCCTCAGCACATTAGTTTCTCTGTTCTTCTTTCTTCATCTGACTTCCTCTCCTACTTCAATCACACTTGAAAACAAGAAAACAATACAATGGTGTTATCTAAGGCCGCTTCTGAATCCGATGTGTCTATTCACTCGACCTTCGCCTCTCGCTATGTTCGAGCCTCCCTTCCGAGGTAAAATCACAATCACAACACTTTTTTAAACAAATACATTCTTCAAAATAAACCAAGAGATGAAATACATGTTCTTTGCTTGAGAAGGAAATATGTTGTTCTTGCAATAATGACATCAATGGTGTAGGTTCCGCATGCCCGAAAACTCGATCCCCAAGGAGGCAGCGTACCAAATTATAAATGACGAGTTGATGCTTGATGGCAACCCGAGGCTGAATCTGGCGTCGTTTGTGACAACATGGATGGAACCGGAATGCGACAAGCTCATCATGGCAACAATCAACAAGAACTACGTCGACATGGATGAGTACCCGGTCACCACCGAGTTACAGGTCTGATTCGAACACCTCTTGTTTTATTAATTCTGGTCTTCTTGGTATTTCTTTTCCTCATTAATAATCAGTTCTCATTTTTCCATCAATTGAGAATTGCCTTGTTTTTTTGGAATGTGTTCCTCTCATTCTAAAATTAAAACTTATTTTCCAGATATGTAAGAGATATATTACAGAATTGGTCTACTTTGATCAGCTGGGATATATGTTTGGTTGCCTTTTGTATTCCTCCATTTCTAGGTTGCTTGAAAGGTCTTTTTCAATATTTTGTTGCCTAGCAAAATTTGGAGAAAAACAGACACCTGTTGTGGTGCCCCCACAGTTCCTATCGATCAGTAGTAAGATAAATGAAAATCAATTCAGAAAATAAAGGCTCAATAATTTTCTTAATTAAAAAATAAAACCTAAACAGAATAAAAATGATATATATATATATATAGGGATAGGCTATCGTGCACTATAGTGCCAAGGCTCTTTTGGCATTAGACTCTTCTTAACCGTTTGATTTAAAACTTTCTAGCCATTCATTTGGGTGCTTTCTTAATATTACGAACGTAATGGTACTATTCCTCCTTCTGGGTACTTTTCCCCTTTTATCGCCTATACTAAGTACACATCTCCCAAACTTCAAGCTTTTCAGGTTTAATTTACCCCTTTCGTCATTCCTCTATGACCGTTCCCTTCCTGTTTTCCTAGAAATTATGAAAGAATTTAGAAAGTCATTACTAACCAGAAGTCAAGAGTAATAAACGTAGCTCTGATACCAAACGAAAATCGTCTGGAAGTCTGATCGGCTCAAGTTTGTCCGAATGATGTTCTGTGACTGGCACGAGTCACAGGATGAAGATGAAGATAATGATGAACTCGAGATGTTGCAATTATTGGCAGCATTACCGAGAGAAAAGCAGTCGGCTGAAGAAGATGCCGGACCAATCTGGGATGAATACAACGATTCCAGTGAAGAAGAATGGATAAACCCATTCTCTCAGAAGGATGGAAGGGAGGAGGTCAAAACCGAAACCATTCTAGCAGCGATGGAATATCCATTGCTCAAAAACCTTGATTCAAAAATTGAAACAATCCTTTCAACCCAATCCACAACAACTGGACCTAGCAGACCGCGAGAGCCAATGATGGGACCCCCAATGTACCCACCAGGGAGTCTAAGACAAAACCATCAACAACTCGATGTCCCAGAAATAAGAGCTAGAGTTAATAGATTCAAAGGAGGGTTTGCACAACAAAGCAACGAAAGGTTCAACCTTCCTTCAGCGCAAGCAAACCAAGGCGCTATGCTCGTATTGCCTGAGGATATAGGGCAGTACAGTGATGTGATCTCCAGGTGGGAGTCAATCACCCTAAACCTTGTTAACGAAAGAAACTGGGCTGATAATAAAAGCAAGGTCATTTACATTGAGAATCTACTGGGAGAGGTAGAGAAAAAGACGTGGATACAATGACGAATGGCATATCCCCAAGAATATGAAGAATTGGTGAATATTGCCGATGATCCACAGAATGTTATTTCCCAGGTTAGAAGGATAATCCTACTTGAGGACCCTTACCAGGGTTCGACAGTAGAGCAAGATCAAGCCTACAATGATCTTGAGAGATTAGCATGCAATAACATGAAGGACCTATTTGACTACATGAATGATTATAAGGTCCTAGCAGCCAAGTTAGGACGTATGTATATCAGTCCTGAGCTCTCTGAGAAATTTTTCAGAAAGATGCCCCCTCTAATCGGAAAAGAATTAGAAAGAGCGTACATGGAGAAGTACCCGGGGAGCACTGTCGGAGTACTGCCAAGAATTAACTTTTCATACCAGTACCTGGCAGAATCATGCAAGAGAGCAGCGCTACAAAGAAGTTTGAAAGATCTATCTTTTTGTAGCAAAATCCCAATTCCAAGCTACTACCAGAAGAATAAGAAATATGGGATCAGAAAAGCAAAAACCTATCGCGGAAAACCACATGAATCTCACATAAGAGCATTCAAGAGAAAGAACGCGGACAAGGTGAGAAAATGCAAATGCTTTATTTGTGGTGAAGAAGGTCACTTCGCTAGAGACTGCAGAAGAAAACAAGGTAACATTGCAAGAGCTGCAATTGTTGAGAACCTTGACCTAGATGATGACTGGGATATCTTGTCTGTTGACCAAAACGAACCGGATAGTGACGCTATATGCTCACTTTCGGAGGGTGAGGTTGGCAATGCAAGGACAGTCATCATGGAACTTGGAGACACACCGTTTGAATCAATCTTCATGCTCCAAGAAGAAACGCCATCATGGCGAAAGCAACCAAACCTGCCTACTGAAATGAGGAATCGTGAACATTCATGGGAGGATAATGGTGAAATACCACGAGGTTGCGAGAGATGTAACTGCTGTTTAGAGACAACAAACAACAAAATGAGGGCGCACTGTGCAAAATGCAAGATGACTGTGTGTCCCATGTGTTCAAGGTTTGTGTTAGGAAGAAAAATCATGATAAAAACATAAAACCTAAGTCCTTATGATAGCAAGGATGAGCTTATCAATGAGCTTTTAAGCTATATCCAGTATCTCCTAGCAGAAAACGCAAGAATGAAGGATCAATTGTGGGAAAATGAGCTAGTAGCAGATATGGCCAAGCTAGATATCAAAGGCAAGCGTAAGGTGGTGGGAGAAGTAGAAGTCGATTCAGATGATAGTGATGAATCCCCACCAAATGTTGCATTTCCCAAGAAGGCCAATCCAAATCAGAACCTTATAATAAAAGAGATGGCCAATAAACTCTCCGATGACGAGATAAATACTGCAGTCCCAGACCCTAAAAAAGTTAGAAGGGTAAACAACAGGTTGTACAACATTGAACTGCAGATAGAAATACCAGGGGTAAATCCTTTTAAAATTCAGGCGATATTAGATACAGGCGCTACGGTGTGCTGTGTAAACCAAGAATTTATACCCCCTGAGGCTTTGGAGCCAAGTCTATACCCTATACAGATAAATGGGGTAAACTCTCAGCAAATCGCAAACCTGAAACTGAAGAATGGGCAGATGTCTATTGAAGACAACAAATTCAGAATCCCATTTACATATGCATTCCCGATGGGCAAGGAAGGAGGTGTCCAAATGCTAATTGGATGCAATTTCATCAGAGCAATGCAAGGTGGATTGAGAATCGAATGGCAGATGGTTACATTCTACAAAAATGTAACAACAATAACCACCAGGGCAGATGCTGAGATCATTTCTCAGGCAGCAGTGGAAGAACTTGACCTATCTGAGCTTGAATACATAGAGGTCAAAGAAGCCGTTGCCTATAACTGTGGTGATGAGTCACCATGGTTCAAGAATAAATTCAGAGACCTGCTAAGAAGACTGAGGGAGGAGGGCTATATTGGTGATGACCCGGTTAAACACTGGGCGAAAAATCAAGTAACATGCAAACTGGATATCATAAACCCAGATATCACAATACAAGACAAACCCTTAAAGCATGTTACCCCGGCTATGAAGGAACAGTTTGACAGGCATGTGCAAGCGTTACTAAAAATTGGGGTAATCCAACCGAGCACAAGCAGGCATAGAACCATGGCCATAATGGTAAATTCGGGTACAACCATAGACCTGGTTACAAAGAAAGAGGTCAAAGGGAAGGAGCGGATGGTCTTTAATTACCGCACCCTCAATGACAACACACACAAAGACCATTACAGTCTACCAGGCATTAACACCATCTTGAAGAAGATTAGCAACAGCAAGATATTCTCGAAATTCGACCTAAAAAGCGAATTTCATCAAGTTGCCATGGATCCAGAGTCAATACCCTGGACGACATTTGTGGTACCTGGAGGACTCTATGAATGGCTAGTCATGCCATTTGGCCTGAAAAATGCACCAGCAGTATTTCAAAGGAAGATGGACAACTGCTTTAGAGGTACAGAGGATTTTATAGCAGTTTACATTGATGATATCCTCATTTTCTCAGAAACAGAAGAACAACACGCAACACATCTGAGTAAAATGTTGGAGATATGTGAAAAATGTGTACTGGAAACTTGAGACTTAGGGACTGAAATTTAGGAGCTGGAAACTTGATTTTATTTAACTGGAAGAAGTAAGCTTTCAGATGTTCTCTGATGTGCTTGCAACTTCATAAGATGTTACAATATATAGACTTGAGATATGATCTCTATTATTGCACCGGGTGCGCATTAGGCCCCATCGTCATGCAAATAAAGAGGTATCAACTAACTCTTGTCTTCCTCTCAAAAATAAAAAGATGCGTCGGCACACAAGACGACATCTTAAAATAAAGAAAAAGCAAAACCACTCAGAATAAAGTAGATGCTCCAGCACACTAAGGAGTCATCCCAAAAGAAAAAGAGAAACTTTAATAAAGCAGCTTTTAGAAGTGGGTTTCTCTGTAGCTCTCTATCAGTGTGTCGTGGCATTGGATGAGTGCCTGTATGCTAGGATCCACCCTTCCTAACATGTCACTCGCCCAATTGTCTTTTGTTGCTATTGACTCAAGCCTTGTTTTCTGGAGATACTTCATGGCAATAAGTATTTCTACTTGTATGCAAGTTTTACAGGCTTGTTCTTTGTACAGATCGGATAATCTGCTAGTCATAGCGTTTTCTTCTTCAATGCTTCTTGGGTAACATACAAAGGTGTCTTCTGTTGTATGCGAGTATCGGGCTAATGGAGCATTTTGCCCACACAGTGCTTCCCAAGCTTCTGCTTTGTTAAATGCTTCCCTGACCCTTCGTGGTTCACTTATTATGATTCTCCTGAGTCCTTCCATTTTCCTGTAAAAAAAAAAAAACTAAAAAAATAAATAAGATAACACACTTATTAGATAAATGTGATGGTTTGTTTCTACGGTCCACCACTTCCGCAATCAAAACATTCAATTTCTTTCTAATAGAAAAGAAATCTTTTCTATTAGTTGGCACAAGTTTATGAAAACTTCCTTGTTTGGTGCCTGGGTTACTTCCCCAATTACTTCTTCAAGATTTTTCAGACATGCGTCAGTTATTTCACTGCTTCTGGTATAAACCATATTAGCAGTTAATCTTGAAAGTGCATCAGCGAGTACGTTTAGTTTGCCGTCAATGTGCTCAAAATTGACTTGTACCCCTGTAAGAGTTATAAAATCAACAAAGTTAATCCATCTGACTCTGGACGGTTTGTTCTGCTCTGATTTGTTGTAGAAGCTGATGATAGCTTGACAGTCTGTTCTAAGGGTTATTTCTTGTTGATCAAGATAGTGAATCTTGAGAGCTTTCATCGTCTCCATACATGCATGGATTTCAGCGTCTATTGTCGATTTTATTATCGGGAATTTCCCACTGGCATAAGCATAAACCCGTTCTGTGTTCCTAGGATCATTCTTCTTCTTCTTCCACTTACAAACACCGCCCCATCCTTCCATACACCCATCTGTTTCAAGAACAATATAGTATCCAGGAGGTGGTAATTCAAGATCAGGAAGATTTTGTACCAGCTCTTTTATCTTGCTGATGAGCTGATAATTAGAGGGTTTTAGCCTCTTGTCTCCATGAGGGCTTGTTTTGGAGTATAATGGCCCAAGGAGAGTTCCCAGATTAGGAATGTAGCTTCTCGCATAGTTCAGTATTCCCAGCCAGGATCTGAGCCCAGCTTTCTCCTTCATCTTTTCGTTGTCAAACTGAAATCCATTGCCTGCCTCTTAGCTCCTCAGTTGACCTCATCTGGCCTGGAATTGCTCGAATCCCTCTACTTGCCAGGTGTTCTGCCACTCTCTCCACATTGTATCTGAAGTTTGTGTGGCTTGTATTTGATAGCCTTCCTATCAACGACCTTGAGAGCAGTAAATTACTCTCTCCTCCTTGCCAACCATCGTAGCCATGAGTCTGTATAACGACTTGGATGTGGTTGTTGAAATCATGAACACTTAAGGTCATGTCTGGCGCTGTATACGCTAGTTGCGTACCGCCTGTCAGGTCTATTTCCATAGAACTGATTATGGCCCGATCATCAGACCATCTTGTGTCTCTTAAAACTACCAGGGCGTTTACCCCAGCGTTTCTCCTGTGGAGTGCATATAGTCTTATCATCACAAGACCTATATGCAGATGCTGCAACCCTTCTTGTACCAACTGGTTGTAGCTTTGTTGCGAGATAAATGGTAGCTCCACCTGAGCTCCATCTGTAACTAGTACTCTTTCATCTGAGTAGTGTTGGTATACTCGATGATTTCGTTCAGACCATCCAGCCTGGTATAAGGTCTCAGCTGGAACTTGTTGAGCCCTTCTGTACTGTGAATGGTTGAGCTCAGCGTCTGGATTTAGTTGGGACTCCAGACTTCTTCTGTAATGCCTTCTTCCTGGCATTCTTCTCTGCGCTTCAAATGCTATGCGGCTTCCTAGCCTGTAGCCTCTTATCTGGTCTTCGATTGTAGGGTTTTGGCTATTGTTTTTGCCAGATATGCTTGGTCTACTCACCGTTTCAGTTCTTGTTTGACTCATTTTTGGTTTTTGACTGAGTCAAATATTTCTTTTGGGTTTTTAAACACAAAGAACTGGCCGGTTGGCTTCTTTATCTTTTTCTCACTGGGTTCTCCAAGGCTAAGTTTATGTAAGCCCTTTTGGAGTTCGTTTATAGATTGTGTAAGATCTTCTGTTTCAGGGACTTTGGTTTTCGCCGCCTCTAGTCTCCTGATTGCGGTTTTGCAGTCTTCGAGATCTTCCTTGATTTTGACCAGCAGCTGGATTATTGTATTGTTCTGCTTAATCAATGCTGTTGTGGCTCCTTTCACAAATTCGGCTGGTTTCAGAAAGCCGCTTGCGGGTTCTTCAATCGTCTCGGTTGCCTTTAGAGCTTCTAGATAGATTGAACTTCTAGCGGTATTACGCCAGTCATTCATAAGAAGTTTCTAACTCGGCTGAGATTCGGCTCCGGTATCTCGTAAAAATATTTAAAAATTTCTTGAGAATTTACTCAAATGTTTAGCTCAATTAATCTCTTAGGAAATCTGGTTTAGCTGGTATACTGACTTTCAGTTTTCAAGTTTTCTAGGTCCACAGTTCAGGATTGGTCATATATAGTACTTCAAAAAGTACGAATCTTAAAGCAGGGGTTACTCATCTAATGGTCAGTTTTCCCAGTGCCATAATTCTTTTGGCATCATGGTGCACCATAGCATTTCTCTCTATATATATATATATATATTCCAAAATGGAATAATAATAAAAGCATTTGCACCTTATATATACAAAATATTAAATTTAAATAAAGATGATATGCTCCGAGCGTGTTTCACGTCTGATATATAATATACAAGTCATTTTAACAGTGATTTGCTACAAGTGTGATTCACGCGTTCTTGTGATGACAAAATACATAGATATATTGAACTTTTTTTAAGATAAAGACATAGTCAAACTACTCAAATTTGAATGATATAAAATCTCTCTTGTCGAGTTTCGAACTCATGACTAGGAGTGTCAAACGTACGAAACGGACACGCAACAGTGTTGTTTCATTTAACGTTTCGTTGGTTCACGAAACAAAACAAAAATTCGTTTAACGTTTGGTTTAGCTGATGCGTGGGTTTGTGTTCAAGT
>CAXKVX010003180.1:0-22882 GCA_964058865.1 Eleocharis quinqueflora
GGAGGTATGGAGTTCAAGTCTATCTCTATATAATAATTTCCTATCATATCAATTATTCAAAGCAAGAGGTTTTTCTGTTATCCTTGCAAAACTTGGAGAGAAAAAAAGTTGACCTGAGAATAAGGTTCCTGCTTTACAATTCACTGACCAATTATACAAGAAATAAATCTCTCTGTTCCTCATATGAGAAAAAGGTAAAGCATGCACCAGTTTGTACTAAAGTATCCAAACTAAACAAGTGCAAACGGAATCCGAATTGAAGTGTGTTCTTCTTATTTCGAATTATTTGACAGAGAAATAATATAGACAAATTAATGCCAAGTAAACAATGTTACATGAAAAGGGTCCCACATCACCTAAAGCAAGAGAGACAATATCTCTTTTTCAGTTTTCATATGCTCTCTCTGTACGCATTTCTTTATAAGGAGAGTCCATGGTTCACCTTCTCAACCAACAAGAGAGCACTTAGAGTCTGTGCAACATACTGCTCCTAAAGAATCGCGCAAGTAACGAATTTAGATAGTCATAAGAAAAGGGCCAATCAAGTCGCTAACTTCTCACAGATTTCAGACCCATAAAGGACTACAGTATTCAAGCAAATGGTATATGAACAACCTGTATATCTTCCTTTTATTTAGGTCCTTTAGTTGTTGCTCTTGAATTATAATTTTTCTTGCTATGTCTGTTAAGTGAACTAATGCATGCATATAATTTTGACTACAGTCCATATCTTGGTTTTCTTCACAAAACTGTTTTGGATATATTAATTTTCTACCAAACATTGCTGAGTTAATCTAGCTAGCGCGTAACTTTACAACGATTATAGGATAAACATAATGTATCCATCTTTTTTAAGAAGATAATGTATAGAACATGTTAATTTGATGTTGTTTTCCATTTAAATAGATGTATCAAGATCACAGAAATATAATTTCCTCAAGATCAGTGTATTCTAGAGAGAAAGAATCAGGGCTAATTCTCTCAACAGATGCTAAACCAAGGTTAAAATGGACACCAGAGTTACACGAGCGGTTCATAGAAGCCGTTGCACAACTTGGTGGACCTGATAGTAAGTATAGAATTGTGAAGTTAAAAGAAGTTGAAAAACAAAAAGGAGAAATGAAAATTGAGTGTAATGGGGTACCATTTTTTTTTATTTGTAGAGGCTACTCCAAAAACCATTATGAGGCTCATGGGAATTCCTGGTTTGACCTTGTACCATCTAAAAAGCCATCTCCAGGTAATAACTATTCCTAATTATTTTGACAGATTATGTGCTAAATCTTGGATGCTATATACTAATTTTTTTGTGCTCACAGAAATACAGGTTAAGCAAGAATCATCAAGCTCAAGCCCATGCTAATAATTTGAAAAACGGTATTGTGGTGTTATCGTGTTGTTTAGATAATAATTTAACGAGCTTAAATTCTATGTATGAATATTAAAATTTTATTTGTACCATATGACAGTTGCAAGTTCCCATGTGCACATGGAAAGCAGACCATCTGAAGGACTCGTACCAGTAACAATAAATCATTTAGTTGCTAATGCTCACCCCAATAAGTAAGACATAATTACAATTTTTTCAAACGGAAAGTTACATTCCAGCTTCAAATTTTCTGAGTGGATGTTTATTCAGACCTATACAGATAAGTGTGGCTCTTAAAATGCAAATTGAAGTACAGAGAAGGCTACACGAACAACTAGAGGTACTCTAAACATCTAAATTCTTATATCTTTGAAATATATTAATTGACATTAACATTTAATATACATACTCCCAAATAAAATTGGATTATATACCAGTAAATTAGAAGGCCATTTCATGAATATTTGTAAATGAATTGTAATTTCACTGATAAAAGAGATAAGTTTATAATGTTCTTCACATCAGTAGAATTCTGTATTTTTTTCAAAATTCCCACCAATTTGTGCATCAAGATCTTGTTTCTTTTGAGTTTCCACTCAGAACAAAATTTCTGCAGATGTGGTACGAAACAGGGTCTCTTAGCACAGTACCATTACTTTACTGGCAATATGTTCCATGATTGCGTGATTGTCTCTTTTTTGCTCATATTTGACAGTATTCATTACTGCATCAGTACAAATCTCCTTGTGGTGTTAGAAATTAACAGGAAAAATAATATATCCTGTTATGCTTATGTGAAAACAGGTACAAAGACATCTTCAACTAAGAATTGAAGCACAAGGCAAGTACCTCCAAACAGTGCTAGAAAAGGCACAAGAAACTCTAACAAAACAAAATCCAGATCAAACAGGTCAAGCGGATATAGAATCTGCTAAGCTCCAAATATCTGAGCTCATGTCCAAGGTCTCAAATGAGTACCTTCCCACATCATTCCAAGCATATCAAAAGTTGAATTCTCAAAATACCCTCCAGAAAGGATCGACAGACAGCTGTCTGACAGCATGTGAAGGGTCTCATAAAGAAAATCACAAGTTGAATCAGATTAAGAAAGAATTGGATTCGAACTTGCTATCCATTGGACTTAGAACGGAGATTGAAGCTTCAGGTACAGAGATGGATGATCGACATCCTTTTCTAAACCAACATTTCAGAACACAACATCTTAACCAAGAAGAGAAAACTATGGATTGTGTGAGCACACAATTGGATCTGAATGCAAAGGAGGGAGTTGACGGAGGTAAAAGTTACAAATTGTTCGACTTAAATGGATTCAGCTGGAACTAGGTAGAGGTTCAAATCTAGGCTGTCATTTTTCTTTTTATCTTTTTTTTGGTCAGAAATTTGTTATCTTGGTTAGTTAGAAGATACGTATTTTTATTTTAAGTCACCTAAGCTGGTATAGGCAAATGACACAGTTCTTCAGAGGAGTTTATGGTTGTTCCATATTTATTACAAGTCGTTCTGTTAATGCTAGGTTGGTTTACGGAAGTAATCAATTTCATGGAAATAAAAAATAAACATAAAATTTCATTTGTCCTGCATAAAGAAAATGCGTCATAATTATAGTTTTCCTAATGTTTTGAAGCAGGATCCGATCCATGTCAAAACCAAGCAGTGCCATGCTGCATTGGAATTAAGTAGTTCATAGCTCAGTTTGAAATTAGACAGCGGTATCCTTCTAAATCTTGAATGTAATTTTATGGATCCACCACAAACTAGTACTTGAAAATTTTATTTCAAAATCAAGCAGCGGCACGGATCTGGACTTACCGTCCCGTCACTGTTTTGGAGGATACTAATAAAAAACAATGTTTTTCTATTATTGTATGACAAGAAGCAACACAGTTTTAGAACTATACCATTTCCATGCTGCAACAGCACCAGTCTGTGCCTCTGTGGTGCTTGATTACATTGGCTGTATTGTTGCACCTTTGTACAAGTGCTAACAAGAATCAGGAATCCAGCTCATGGGGGCGTCGTGCCAGTGCTAAATAGCAAGGATATGTACTGGTATTATCTTAACACCAAATTACCAATGCCTGACTGCTTGTCAAGGTGCTGGCGCAGCAATTGGGGATGAAGCACAGGTACTGCGCTATTTTGCAGTTATCCTGATGCTAATTTGTGGACACCTTTCTGAACCACTGATACAGTACCAAATCCAGGAATAGTATGGATCTGCAGCTTACTTGACATTTTATCTTCTATACCATTTTCTTTCTTTCTCATTTTGAAAAGTATTATGAGTATTTGGTATTTTATCAGAAAAGTATTTATGAGTAACTGAGTATTTTTGTTCTATATATTGTTTTTCTGTTGAGTAAGTTGGTTTTTCTCTCATTACAAAGATGTATATATAGTACCTTTTCTGTACCATAGGTACATAAATACTTCCTAATATTACCGTTAGACACGTGAACCTAATATTACCGTTACACATAACGGTAACCGTTGGAAATGATAATCATGAAGTCTCGAATCTGAAGCCGAGGGCAGAGATCTCAAAGGCCGAAGACCAAAAGGGCAAGAACCTGAGAAGCTGGATAGTAAGTTTCGATTCCGCTATTTTGTCTATCATATTTATTGTACGGAATTTCATTGCAATTATGTAAATTATAATCTTAATAATTAATTAGCTCTTATCTAATTTTGAATTGCACCAATATAGGTAAAGCAGAGGTATCTTGACTGTGTTCCGCTTTACGATTGAAATAATGTACATAGCCCATGCATCAGTGAACATGACATCTACGGTTGTGGTTATTTGTGCTTCAAAATATGAGGAATCATTTAGTTAACCTCTCTCCGGTGCAGTGTTTTAAATGCAAATTGCAATAATTGCGTATAATATGCATATTTTGATACTGCCCCCTTATGTATTGCAGAATATACTACCAACCTTTATTTAATTGTACGTGAGAAAAATATAAACTGTTTTTTGTGAATATTTTCTTTGTTTTGTTTTTGTTTTTCTTCTCACTTACATTTCTCCTAACTTACATCTCCTTTTATACAGGAGCTTATAACGAATTTATTTGTTTCCGTTATACAGTGTTTTCTACTGTTACACTGTACTGTTATACAGTGCTTCTTGCTTTCTTGTTTTCTATATTTCCTATTTTACATTTAGGTCCTTCAGAGATCTGTTATTCTCAACACTCCCCCTCAAACTAGAATTATAGATATCTAATAATCCAAGTTTGCTAATTATTTCATCAAACGTCTTAGGAATCAATCCTTTTGTGAAGACATCGGCTAACTGATCTTCACTTCGCACATATGGAGTCTCAATTTCTTTTGCTTGTACTTTCTCTCGTACAAAATGACAATCGATTTCGATGTGTTTTGTTCTTTCGTGAAATACAGCATTTGAAGCGATATGTCTTGCCGCATTATTATCACAGTACATCTTCATTGGATCCTTGACCGGAAAATTTAATTCTCCGAGCAATTGTTTGATCCATATGAGTTCACTTGCTGTGGATGTCATAGCTCGATACTCAGCTTCTGCGCTTGATCGTGCTACAACATTTTGTTTCTTGCTCTTCCATGTGACTATATTTCCGCGTACAAACGTGCAATAGCCAGTTGTTGATTTTCGATCAAAACTTCCGGCCCAGTATGCATCAGAATAGCCACATACATCATTAGAATTATTATTTTTCATCCATATACCTTTTCCGGGTGATTTTTTTGGTACCTTAAAATCCTATCAATTGCATCAAGGTGTGCTTTTCTTGGTGCCTGCATAAATTTACTAACTTGGTGTACCGCAAAGGATATATCTGGTCTTGTTACTGTTAGGTAAATTAGTTTACCTACAAATCTTTGGTATTGAGTAATATTTTCTAAAAGTTCACCATCTTCAGCATTTAGTTTACAATTACTATCAATTGGAGTTGCAGCGGGTTTGGCTCCTAACTTACCGGTTTCCTTTAATAAGTCAAGAGTGTATTTCCTTTGTGAAATAAGTAAACCTTTGATAGAATGGGCTATTTCTATTCCTAGAAAGTATTTCAATTTACCAAGATCTTTTATTTCAAATTGCTCTTTTAGTGACTTTTTTACCTCACTGATTTTATTACAATTGTTTCCGGTTATAATTATGTCATCAACATATACTAGTACTACTGTAGTATCATTATCCTCATGTTTTAAGAATAGTGACGTATCAGATTGGCTTACTTTGAAACCACAATTTATTAAGAAATGAGAGAGCTTGCCATACCATGTCCTTGGAGATTGCTTTAGTCCATAAATTGATTTTTTTTTAACCTACAAGTAAGGTTAGCATTGTTTTCCATGATATGACCCGGTGGTAATGTCATATATACCTCTTCCTCAAGTGTTCCTTGAAGGAATGCATTTTTTACGTCCATTTGGTATAGATTCCAACCGTTATTTATGGCTATAGACAACAAAATTCTTATGGTGTTCATTTTTGCTACGGGAGCAAAGGTCTCTTGGTAGTCAATACCATATGTTTGTGTATACCCTTTGGCAACCAATCTTGCTTTGTACCGTTCAATGGTACCATCGCTTTTGTATTTAATTTTGTAAACCCATTTACACCCAACAGGTTTTTTATTTTGAGGTAATTGAACAATTTCCCAAGTGTCATTTTTTTCGAGTGCTTTTAATTCCTCATTCATTGCCCTTCTCCAAACTACATGTTGTTTGGCTTCTTCAAATGTATTAGGTTCATCTACTTCATCGATGGATTTGAGAAATGTATTATGACATTTTGATACTTTATCATATGAAATAAAATTTTGAATAGGATACTGAACCTCATAGGTTACGAAATCTCGTAACCTTGAAGGTGGTCGACTTGGCCGAGATGACCTTCTTGGCTCAATCTCTTCTTGCTCGTGTTCTATCTCCCCCTGTGTTGGATCATCTTCCGATCCTATATCAAGGTCAGAGTTTTCTTCTATTTCTTCATTTCCTAATACAACTTGCTCTTCAAATTGGTTAATAGTTGTAAAGTCAAAATCATTTTCAGCTACAGTATCTTCAAGATTTTCATTATCCTTGGAATAAAACGGTTTATCTTCAAAAAATGTTACATCCCTAGAAACATATAACTTTTTATTTATGGGATCATAACATTTATATCCTTTCTTTTGTAACGAATATCCTAAAAAGATGGTTTTGATGGAAGTATGATCAAGTTTGTCCCTTTTGTTTTGATGTACAAAACATACGCAACCAAATACTCTTAGGTGATTGGTGTTGGGTTTGTTTTTGTAGATGATTTCTATCGGACTCTTGTTTTCTAAAATAACACTTGGTAATCTATTTATTAAATAGGTTGCCGTTTGAACTGCCTTTGACCAAAAAATTTTAGGGACATTGCTTTTGAACATTAGTGCTCTAGTTACCTCAGGAAGATGGCGGTTTTTCCTTTCGGAAATCCCATTTTGTTGAGGTGTATAGACGCACGTAGTTTGATGCACAATTTCCTTTTGTTTAAGAAAATTTGTCATAGTTTGGTTTAGAAATTCCGTACCATTATCAGATCTAAGAATTTTAATTTTTGCATTATATTGAGTTTCAACTAAATTAAAAAATTCTTGAAATAAAGTAGGAACTTCACTTTTATGTTTTAGTAAATATAGGTGAGTTAGTCGGGAAAAATCGTCGATAAATGTAACGAAATATTTAAAACCATTGTAAGCTTCCACAGGAGCAGGACCCCAAACATCAGAGTGGATAAGTTCAAATTTTTCTTTACTTCTAGTATTAGATAGTACAAAAGGTAGCTTTGTATGTTTAGCTAGTTTGCATGTTTCACACTTGCTACAATCAGAAATTGGAAAATCAAATACACATTTTAAAATTCTATCAGAGGGATGACCTATTCTTTTGTGCCATAAATTCCCAAGTTCTTGATTTTTGGAGTAAAACAGAAACTTGGGTATATTCAAAATATATAATCCATTTTGAAAACTTCCTTCACCAATCATCTTCTGGGTTTTTAAATCCTGAAAAAACACATTGTTTACTGAAAAAAATAGTTTTGCAATTTAATTCTTTTGAAAGCTTTCCTATTGAAAGTAAGTTGGACGTACAATTCTCAACATGTAATACTCGTCCAATATTTCTTGAGAAAATCTTGATGGTACCGTAACCATAAATTTTCATTTTTCCACCATTTGCAACATACACATATTCATGCGTATGTTTTTTTGGTAGTCGAGTAACAAGGTTATATCTCCGGTCATATGGTCAGTTGCACCGGAATCTAAAATCCAAACTAATTTATCATTTTGATTTTCTGAATTTTCTTTGGACATTCCTAAAAAAGTATATTTTACTAGGCCCACATTTGCTCGTTTCTGGGGAATTTGGTATTTTTTTCTCTGTTGGGCTAAGCTTCAGTTCTGTTGGGCTAAATTTATAACGTTGGGTATTAAATAAACCTGAGATGGATTGTGTTGCGCACAGAGAATTGAGTCGGGCCAGCAGTGCATTTATTTCCGAGTGAACCGAAGAGTCGCGATTCACCGAAGCTTCTCTGTGACTTTCCCGATTCTTCTCTTTCTCTCGAACCTTCTCTTCTCGATTCTTCTCGCACCTTTCCTCTTTCTTTTCTGCCTGTGCGCTAAACCCTTTCTTCTCCCCCTTTGCGATTCTCGCCCAATCTTCGTTCCACCAGTCAGGTCGCAGCTCAGGGTGTAAGTGCCAGCACTTGCCTCTGTCGTGACCTTCTCTGTTATAGTGATCACACTTTCTGGGTTTCCCCCCTTTCTGTTGTGAGTTGTGGCCGTAGTTTCGGTTTACTGCCATGGCCAGGGTCTCTGACCTTTCTTGCTGAATCGAGGTGCCACCCATGAGTCCCCGCCGTGACTCCTCTCCCTGAAGGCGAGCCATGGCGTCTTCTAGGGTTGGGAGTTCGGCAGAGAAGAGGATTTGGGCCCTCATTTGATCGTATGACTCATCCAGGCCTGATAGAAACTGGTACAACATCTCATGCTCCCTTTCTTTGATAATAGCTAGGTCTGATGTTGGTGCTCGATACTGGTAGTACTCCTCACACTTTCGTTTCAGATCTCCTATATACTGGATCATGGACCTTTGGTTCTGTTTTAGGCCTTGGATTTTCTTTTTTAACTGGTAAATGTGGGAGAAGTTCTTTTTATGGCTGAAATGCAGGTTTACTGCTTCCCAGAGTTTGTGAGATGAATCGTGGAACATGAAAAGCTGTTTGGTTTTGGGTTCCATGGAATTGAGCATAAGGTTAATGGCTTTGTACTCATTTCTACGCCACTGTTTGAACTCAGTGACTTGCTTGGTATTTGGTTGTGGTTCTTCTCCAGTAATATGTTCATAGAGCTCCTTCTCGTGGAGAGTAAGGATTATTGCTCTGCTCCAAAGTTGGAAATTATGGTCTCCCAATCTTTCTAAGATTTGGGATGAACCAAGCTCGATGTTGGTTATAGTGTTGGTTACGTTCTGTGGCACAGGGGTAGTTTCTGACATTTCTGGTATTTTGCTGCTCTCTGTTTTTTGGTACTCATTTCTTTAGGAACTGTAGGTGAAAAAAGGAGGCAGTTAGTGGGATTTTGTTGGAAGATGATGAGCAAAAGATTTTCTGGTAAGGGAAAGGATTTGAACAGATACAGTGACACAAGATTGCTCTGATACCATGAGAAAAATATAAACTGTTTTTTGTGAATATTTTCTTTGTTTTGTTTTTGTTTTTGTTTTTGTTTTTCTTCTCTCTTACATTTTTCGTAACTTACATCTCCTTTTATACAGGAGCTTATAACGGATTTATTTGTTTCCGTTATACAGTGTTTTCTACTGTTACACTGTATTGTTATACAGTGCTTCTTGCTTTCTTGTTTTCTATATTTCCTATTTTACATTTAGGTCCTTCAGAGATTTGTTATTCTCAACAGTACGCATAAGAAAGTTTTGTGTATGCTACAGTATCTTTAGTTTCTTTAATATAGCTTGTTCTTCTATACATAGAACGCCATTTCTTAGGATCATCTTTCTGTTTACAACCTATCTTTGCCACGTGCTATACCTCCATTTTACGGGTTTTTACCATCTAATCATATAAGAACAAACGATATAGTATTCCTATATGATATTGGTTTGTCGTAACTAGAATACACAAAATATCGTCTTAATCTCATATATTTTTTTGAGATAAGGATGTGGTGAAGCCTCTATCCATAAAGGACCCCTTATCAGGTTTCAAACATATGATTTTTAACACTAAGAGTTTGCCTAATCCACTAGCTAGCTCAATTGATGATTCTCTAGCTTCATTGTAATTAAGCCCAAAATGAGTTCCCTTTTTAAACAACATATATAATTATTATGCAACATGTCACTAATTTTTTTTTTATTTCGCTTTTCTCACATGACAGGATCTTTTGATTATTTACATATGCTATTCTTCAATTCTCTCTGTCTCATCACAAATTATTGGTTAAATCTAGGACAACCTTTTCGTCACTCGGCCCTCCATGTTTTTATGAAACAACTGCTTTTACTTTATTTTGAATGATTGGTGCAATATTGGTATTTTGTTTTACAAAAACTGCTGTTACAATTTTATTAGTATTAAGTTTCAAGCTAAGAGGACTTATTAAATTAACATAGATGGACTCATTTTGAAAGGTGAAAAAAATTACCATTTCTATTGAAAGTTCAGTTCCACTTTATTTAACAGTCTAGTCAAAGAGTTCAGAGCTCTTGTGTTATTGTTCTAGCTTATTAACGGTTTTTTTTTTTTCCATTTCTTTGACGACACGCATAGAGAAGAGAATCAACAATTCATCAAGAAAAGGGCAAAAGATAAGAGAATTAAAGGATATGTCACCTACACCATCCTTTTATAATTCTCTCTGATCATGGATGATATTCTCTATCTTTTGTTTCACACTCTCTTCAGCTTGAGAGAGAGAATTTTGACTCAGCATCTCTGCCTCAGATACCAATACGTGTTGGTTCAGTATGGTGCATACTACAAATTATTGAGGTTTCTATTAAAATCATAACAGTATGGATATAAAAGGTTAAACCGTAGTCTGTAAGCATGTAAAAAACTAATCCTTGTTCGTTTTTGTAGCTTCTAAACTTGCTGATTGTATTAGTAGTAGTGTTAGCAACTGCAATGAAGTAATAATAGTGACAGAGACAATTAAATATTATTAGGATAATGTTTCGTAGATACCACATTTGATATCAACTATTGATACCGATTTTATTATGCACATTATTTGAGTTATTATGCATGTTATACCATAACTATTTCAGTACAAAAAATAGCATGTATAGCTATTTAATTACAGAAAATAGCATGCATAATAACTCAAATAATGTGCATGATAACTCAACTAAAGATGCATAATAAAATCGACAACATGTATAAATATTTCATTACAAAAAATAACATGCATAATAACTCAAATAATGTGCATAATAACTCAACTAAAAATGCATAATAAAATCGATATTAATAGTTGATATCAAATATTTGATATCTACAGCTTCCATATTATTATTCTACTAGCTAGCCTATGATGGTACTCTATTCTATTTAACAAAAAGATTCTCAATATAACCCAGAGTATAATTTGGGCCCATAACCAGCCCATAATGTTTGGTCAAATTTCTCTTATTATATAATTACATGGACCTTGCCAGATCTCTACATGGGCCCAAAAGAAACAGATATAAGTTTCGGTTTAAGGGGGTTTTATTAGAAGAAAAAGAAGTCCAGTGAATAAATTTTTTTGGCCCAATTACTAGGCATGTTTGCTGCAGTTTTTTTTTCTTTTGTAGAAAAGATTTAAAATATTTAGTTTGTCATTATACACAATACTGCAAAATTAATATAGAGGATCATTACCAGAGAATTCGATCCTTTATTTATAAAATTCGGTCCTTAATTGAGACGATATTTGCTGCTATGTAAATTTGACTGTCATTTTTTTTACAAATATTTTATTGTCTTTCTATTAATAAAAAAAAAATTGCTGCGCATGACAAGAATCTTCAATTTTGTTTAAGAATTATAGACAGTGCTGCAAGCTCCATCTCATTCTCATCAAATACCATTATATGAGCTGAACATCTATAGAATTTTATAAGAATCGCCCAATGTTAGATCTCTTAATTTTTTGTATTATTCTCATCATTTATTATACTTTTAGAAAGACCAAACGGTCCATCATTGCTCCACTACAACAGATATCTCTTTCTTATATATGTTGTACAAAATAACTCCTATTAAAATGTTTCAGTGATAATTTCGAAATTCAATTAACATATTTAATATCGATCCTTAGCAAAAATGGGATATAAAAAATACATAAAGAAATCTGAAAAGCAATGGAGACCTTTTAATAGCGGTTCTACACTAGAACCTGCTATAAAAACAAATCTTTAATAATTATCGTTGTGAAAGAGCTACTATTCAAGATCTTTAATATATGTCCCTTCAAAGCATTCGGTATTAAAAGTTTTTTAATTGCGAACTCGTCAATAGAGCTAATATAAAAGATTTTTCCACTTTTTTGTTATGTAGTGTCGCGTCTTTTGTCCTCCAAACCCTTCGTTTTTTTCTAAGTCCCGCTCTTTCTTCTCCAAACCTTCACTTCTGTGTCGCCTCCTTCCCCGTCGCCACCTTTCTCCTTGCATTTCCACCACAGTCATTATCTTCTATCGACATATCTCCCTCCTCTCTCTCTCTCACCAAAACCATCTTCTAGAATTTTCTATTTCATCTTACAACTCGCGAGCGGAGCCACCAAAAGCAAGATAAATGGTAAAATTTCTTATCATAAACAATGAATTGGATGCGATTGAGAAGAAGGTAACTTTTTTGCATATATAAAGCTCTTCAATTATATTTTGGACTAAGAGTAACTACATCCAAGTTTGCAACACATTTTACTTATGATAATTTGTATAATATTCCAATTTTGTTTTGGATAACTAAATGTGAATTTAAGACTACAAAAATTGATAGTTAAATTTAGCGTACCAGGGAAGAGCAAGAGAAGCTGAAGAGACTAACAAAAGCCTCATAACACTTGGACGAGTAATTAATACTTTAGTCGAACACTCTGGTCACATTGCTTATAGGTATATTTTATATTGAATTCTACTTAGCACTAAATTTAATTCAATATATATTGAAAAACTTATGTTTCCCTTGTGTTAATTCCAGGAATAGCAAATTGACAATGTTATTAAGAGATAGTAGATTGTGTGTAGTAAATGTTAGAATTATAAAACATTAAAACTCAAAATTAAATTTTCAATTCGTTAACGATTTGTATTTCTCAATTGATTAAGCGATTAAGTGATTTGTAACGGTAAAATATTAATTTCAAATTAATTTGTACATTACACCTTTATTCCTCTTGATTATTTGAAGAGTAACGTTTCAATAATTAATGACACCTTAAATGTACATATTGTAACGTTTTCAAATAATCAATGTATGAGTTAATATTTTTATTTATTTATCTGTTGGCCTCTATACCTTATACCCTATAAATAGAGAGTGATATTCAGCAAAAGAGAGAGAGACAACAAAAATCAATTCATTTCTTTTACTTCTTATTCGTTGATCCAATTAACTTCTATTAGCATCTCAATTTCACGGTTTTCATTCCATACATCAAATACTATATTATATTATTTTACAAAAATGTATTGTTGTTGGGTATTGTGGAGATTTCATCAGTCACTTCCAAGAACGTGTCTTAAGGAGTGGCAAACCTGAACTATCTTGGAAGCGATTCCATTATCTTGCAAGGTTGGGATGAAATACGCTTTAGGACAGTGAATTTTCACAATCCGAGTAATTTCATTTCAATTTTCTATTTAGTTTATTTTATTGCTATCCGAATTTTATTATATTTGTTCCAACATTCTAAAGCGTATTCTTTTAATTTGGATAGTGCTTGATAAATAAATAAATCAATCAAATAACATTTTGTGCGTATTTGTTTCAGAATTTTTGAACTTAATTTGCTATTTTTATGAAATATACAAGCTAATATACAGAGAGAATTAATTTGGTCTGTTGGATTTGATCATGGCATTTGAATTTGGACCGTTGGATCAAGCCACAAATATGTCTCTCTCCCTTCTTCTTCCTTTTCCCTCGACCTTGATCGAGATTTAACCTTGGTGTCGATGGAGGTTGGATCGATGGCATCGTGAATTGAACATCTCCTTGGCATCGTCTTGGTGAGAGGAGTCGAATAGGCCACTGTCAGTGGCTAGGGCTCACTAGAAGTAGCTGAGCTCCACCACCACCTCGGCCTGATCCAACTCTGTTCAATTTTGATTTTTATCGATTTGCAAATAATTTTAAGGCTTGTATTTGATCTAATTATGCTCCAGAAGCATGTTCATATTGATTTCATGCTTCAATTTGATTTGAATTTCGAGTTTAGACAATTTGAGTCGAGTTTGGGTCAGTTTGGTCTCAAATAGTCACAAACTAGTTTAATTTTGGATTTCAAAGGATCAATTCAATTCTTATTAGTCCAAACATCACCCATGATTTTTTAATAACATCAGGCAATCACCAATTTGACCTAATTTGATTTAATTTTGATTTTACAAGGCATAGTTTGAAGGCATTTTGGGCAAAACAACAACCTTTCTAATTTATTTTGAATTTCAAGGGCTCAATTCAAGTCCTATTGATGCAAATATCATTTAGGGATATCACAGAGCATCAAGAAAGTTTCAATTTAGTTTGAATTTGTTTCAAAGGGGTTCAATTCACTATCAGAGGGTATTTCAGACCAGATAACATCATCTAAACCTATTTTTGAGTTTCAAAGGGCTCAGTTCAAATTTCATTGATGCAACAAGCATCCATAAGCATTTCAGAACACATTTCAAGCATTTATTTGATTAGCCACAATTTGAAATTGAATTTTTAAAATTCAAGGGCACTTTTGGTCAGATTTGAGTCTGGTTAAGGCTTTCATGGCTAATCAGACCTTTGAACCATTAAGCAAGCATGTAATCAAGTATATAAACATCAGAAAATCATGCCAAGTAAGTTTCAAAGCTTGCTCAAACAAGAAATTTCAAATTTGGTTCAAAACGGAAGACGCCGGAGAACTCCATCCTAGCGCTCTCCTCAAGACATCAACAGAACTCCTCACCTGGATCCCACAAAACACCATGAAAGCATGAGAAATAAATTCTCAGTGCGGATTAAGATCCAGCCTTTGAGCTTATATTTTTCTCTAAGGTGGGGCCCAAGCCTACTTGGTAATTAATTTATGCACTTTTAACCTATCTATTTGATTTACTTTTATTAATTCACCATACTTCTAAAACATCCTAACTTATTGTGTTTCTAAGATCAAGAATACAGACGAGAACGAAACCCAAAAGAATCGAATAAATACTAGGTATACATATAGTACGGAGGTTTAATAACAAGCACCCAGAAATGAAATCCCAACTTGTAAGACAACATGATTCGCCCTTTAGGGGTGGAGCACTATACAACAATCCTCATAAGCTAAGATTTTATTTTAGGCGTGGAACACTATACAGCAGTCCTCGTAACCTAAAACCAATCGGTCATCTCTAGGCGATATCACCCTAGGAGAGTACAAAGACTGTAAAAAACGAATCATGTGCCTACCTCACCAAAATATAAAAGATAATGAAACTCGGCCTCAGTTGCCATACCAAAAATACGTAACCTACTACCGTTTGAAAGAATATAATAAAAATGGGAACTCTCTGTACCAATCAGGAGCCAAAGAAGAAAGTCCTTCGAATATTAGGAGATCTCATAATATCGACTAATAGAAAATATATAAATAACGAAATAGCTATGATACCTCACATATGGCGTGCACACTCTAAAACTGAGAAGCCGAACTTATTCACTCAAAGAAGAGTTTATAATATAATATTTATAAAATAGTATGGGATTTGAAAATGAAAACTCTCTGATGGCACCACATCCAACTGGTGATCACCAACCTGACTCTCATCACTCCTGATGAAATACATATAATATTAATACGCAGCTTCCTATAAAATAACTAATAAGCAATACGGTCCGTATAACGGATCTCACGTGCAACATGAATACAAATGCAATGCAGGTTGATCTTCATTTGTTTGGTGTAGTTACCGTTATGCAAATATGACAGTTCAAGTTCTACGGGCTTGTTCACAAGTGTTGGTGACTTTTGGTATCACATTTCAGATAAAAGAAAAAAAAAGGTATTTGGTCTGGTTCCTACACTTAGACAAAACTATAAGCTCCAGGAACTCGCTCTTGATATCACAAAGATCATGTCATTGATATCTAATTCGAGGGTATTATTTCGACAGCCTCATCGTCTGCGTCAGCGTCCACTGGTCAGGAATAGACTTGTCTCCTGCATTGGATACCAGTTTACTAAACTTCCTAGTTGACGTTAGGGTTTATCGATTTATTGTTTTGACGGTTTCTTTAAAGAAAGCATAGTTTAGGCGTTTGAGACGTCCTTGATACTCCTAATTTAAATTGATTAATATTCTTACTTAGTCAAATTAATGTGCAGTGTCTTTGCTGCACAGTAGTGTGAGACTTTTATTCCTATAGTCTTGTACTTCGTTATTTAGTTCTCACTTTTATTTATTTATTAGTTCAAGTATTGTTTTGATTATGTGTTATCATTACTCTATTGTTACTACGTCGTCAAGATAGTATGCTATAAAACATCAACAAAAGAACATCACGAGGCAAGCATGTTATAAATTTAAACACTTTTAGTTGGACTTTTAATTGTTAAACTAAGCCGAGAAGAAAGGAAAATATCTAATAGATATTATGTATCTAAATTATATGTTTATTGAGAAATTGATCAATATATAATACTATATTTAGTTAAGTACTTGATCATAATAATTGAGTGTTTACGTTGGAGTTATTTATGTGTTTTGTTTAATTTAGATATAGAGAAATTGATCAATATATATTATTATGTTTATAGTCTCACTTAGTTCAACCGTGTTGGTGTTGTTCAATAATTAATATGTGTGCTATGTTTCTTTGGTATTGAAATACTTACAATGTTTTATCACATAAGTTTTCTAATAATTAGTGGTGTTATCCTTTTAACTAAGTACTTATCTATTTTATTTAAGTCGCATAGTATTTACCCAATGTCCAAACTATCTAATTTAACATACCTAATTATCTATCCCTAACATACGTATACTATGCGTTATACTTTTTATAGTGATACATATAGTATAGAAAAATATAGAAAATATAAGGAAACTCAAATAAAATCATGTTTGTCATTTTTATTTTACATTTTGTTTTGTGTTAATCTTGAGTGGGATCGGAGGCCTGAGACTCACACGTCATCGCCGTAGCTCTTGCTGCACGGGCCATATCATCATCTCTCAATAATACCTTTCTCGGCCCTTTTTAATGTCTTTGGGTCAAATTTAATTATTTATGATCAAATTTGCTAACTTGGGCTGGACCTTTATGCTTAATTCGAATATACCTTTCTCGACCCACAATTATCCAACAAGGTCCACGCCCAAGTAACAAAGGCCCAATAACTATATTTAATAGTTTTATTTTATTAAAGGCCTTAGGGCCCACTAAATTTCAACGAGGCCCATATGTCTTTTTATTTGTTTCAAGTCCATTATGGCCCATTAGATTATTTAATCCTGCAAGGCCCAATTTTTAGTTTATCTTATTCAATCAAAGTCCAACAGGGATTAAATGGGCCTGTTTAAAATTTACTTTACAACGATCTAGAAAAGGCTTAAAGGCCCCATGAACTTTACTAGGCCCAGTAGTTACCTATGAGCCCATTCACTCACGAAATCAACAAGCCCAGCACATCACAAGAATCGGCTGCACTGGTGCTGGCAAACCAGTACAACAGAAAAGGGTTACGTACTGATAAAAATACCAAAAAGTCAGGTACAAGGCTGGTACCAGAAAAACAAGACCAAGCTAGGCACTGTATAGCCGTGCCAATAACCAACCCCGTTAGCAGTAAATTTCGAAGTATCAGCACAGTCACACATCTCAGTTCAAATCATGCCATAAGTAATCCTTATCAATCACTCAGATAGTTCAACAACGAAACAGAATACAATACCCAGCCCCCACAGTGCAAAGAGGGGTGCAGTAAGCCACGAGTGACAATTATGATAGGAAATCCAAGTCCTAAATAGCACTGGTACAGACCCTACCACAATTATATTGGTACTAGTGACTAGTCCAATTTCCAGCAACCAAAGAAACAACAAGGCAAGTCGCATAACCCAAGCAGGAAAAACAAGCATCCTAGAAAAATTCAACATAGAACCTAAAATAGTTTTAAGTACCAGTAAGCAAGGGACAAAGCCAGTCATGTCGCGATACGCAAAAAAACAAGGCACGAGGCTAGGCTAGCACCACCACCATGTTCTTCCCCTGCCTCCTCTCTCTCCCTTTCGTAAAATTACTTCCTTTCTTTCTGAATTTCCTTCTCATTTTAGTAATCAATGACAATTTCTCAACGCATGAGATAATAGCCAAAAGCCAAAAGGGGAGGGGCAGAGGTTGTTCATGATACTTTATAGGGAATGATGGGAGCACCAAGGGTTTACAAGGATGCTAAGTGTCACAGGGTGGTGTTGACGCGTAAGAAACCAAGCTCGAGGTATAAACGTAACCCTTCACTGACAGAACCCGTGGCTTTGCCACGAAATCGGAGGTGATAAGGATTGGGTTGAGAAATATGACGCGTGTGCTACACCATGTTTTGGTCCTTGAGATGGAGGTGAGCGAGCAGAGCAATCATTATGACCAGAGAGATGAGACAGATAGGGAGGAGATTGACGAGGTGACATAAGGAGAGAGAGAGGAATTTCGAAATGGACAGACTGCACGAGGTGAAGAGAGAGAGGATGAGTCAACATGAAAGAGGGAGAGAGATAGGTGTGGTTCGAGATAGAGAGAGGAGAGAGGAAAAAGGGTGTGAGGAAGAGAGAAAGGCGAAAAAGAAGTTGGGAGAGAAAAAGAAAATACCTCGGGAAGGGACGGTATTGGGGAGAGAGATTGCAGGGTTTCGAGGGTGAAAATCGAGGACGGTAAAATAAAATAGTGAACAGTTTTTTTGGTGGAATTCTAGGTCAGTTTTACTCGGTTGTAAATGCATCGTTACTGTCGCTTTATAGTATTCGTGTAGCGAATCTCTGCTAAGGAGAAAGATGACCCAATGGGTGGAGGGTGATTTAACACGAATGATTACTTGGTTTAGGAGGTTGGGTGTTCCTTTTTGGGCTTAGCTATGCATAATTCATGTGGTTTTTTATGTGAGGGGTGTGTTTGTTTTCAAATGGGTCTTTTGACTCGTTACATAAGGGTTGTCTGATCCAAGATAATTCGTAAGGGGTTTTATGCTTACTTGTGGTGTAGTTTGAGCGGCTAGTCGTGTTGTAAGTCGTATCAAGCTTGAGACGGGTTGTATGACTCGTTATATGCATTCTAGACATTTGTTTAAGTTAATATAGTTAATTGGTTGATTTAAAATTAATTAAACTATGTGATAATTGTATAATTGTATTATGTGATAATTTTATAGTAAAATTCTTGAAAATTTTCCTAATTAAATTTTGTAATTTGTCTATACATGCCTTTTGTTTAAATAAAGATAAAACTTGGATTAGTAATTTAGTTAAACCAGCTTATCAAATTGTTAAGGGTTTGAGAAGATTTAATGTAACAATTTATATAAGCATCATTTCTATTTGTGTCCTACATTTTTATTTGATTTAAATTTACTCCAACAATTTAATATGTATATTTAGATTTGTTTATTTAAAAATTTAAAATTTTACTTAGGTACACTTTTATTTGTTGTAATATTTTATCCATTATATACATTATTTTATCTAATATTAAATGTTTCATTTATTTACACGTGAAAATTTGCTACTGGTCTAAGATTTTAAGCTGTCAAAATTTCACGAATTTCACATCCTCCCCCCTTAGAAAAAGTTTCGTCCTCGAAACGATATAACTTAGGTGTGGATGGTTTCAAGGGAACGTTTTCGACTTCAGTCCGGTGTCTGCTTCGATATTCCTAATGGATTACATGACGAAACTCCTCTTGTCAATGTCGAGACGTCTGACCTACAGAGCGAAAGGACAGATTCGAAGACGAAGTCAATTGGGAATGAGAATAGGTTTGTTAGGATAGATATGTTTAGCTGATAAAGTTCTTTTGAAGAAATTAAGTTCACGAATTAGATTAAAAATTTGAGGTTTGTTGTTAGCTTATAGTTGCTGTTGTTTAGTTAATTCTCATTAGTTATTTGGAGGGGCATATTTATCTTAGCTTGTCATGTCATCATAGGTTCTTTTTAAATTCCTTTAGTATGAAATAATGATGATGCATATGATGCAATGGCAATGATGATGATGATGACGATGCAGATGATGCAGATGATAATGATCATTAAGGTCAAGCAGATGATGACATAGTGTCTTAGAGTTAGCTTAAATTGTCATGTTAAAATCCGATGATTTGTTACACATCTATTAGTAAATACGGTGCCCCGAGGATTATCAGAATAACAATGTCTGTGCTCCACTTAATCCCATATGCATGTCGGGAGTGAAGATCAAGACCACCGAAAGGCGGTGGCTCCATGCAGGTTTGGGCCGCTCAACGGTAAAATAAGTCCAAGACCACATTTGCAACAATAACATCGATCCACTAATAGATTTTGTTTTCAGTAAACACCCTCGACATAACTCCCGATACAAAAAGGCAAGAACAGCTGCACTCTAATTGTACGTAGGGACATTTACCAAGTTAACCAGAAACTAAAGGTACTTGGCAGGTACTGAGTCTCCCGACTAATCTGGAAATCGAATACTTCCAAAAAAATTCATGCAATAGAAATGGGTATACCTCTCAATTTCGACCTCAGTCGGATTATTGGACAATGGTGTCACATTATGTCTCAACTAGGTAAGATATATGTGGTACCTAAAGTATATTTAAAACAAACAATTACTTACATACGTGTGCATATTGTAAAAAAAATACATGTAAAGGTACTGTGTCATACCTGAAGAATGTGACGTCCGACTCTCCGGTTTCCTCATTATCTTGCCTTCTAATTCTCCAGGGTCCAGCTTCAGGATTATCCCAATCATAAGCAGGATCAATGTCCAGCAAATTCTCAATTTTAGAACTCTAATAATCATCATCAGAAAATACCTGTAACTGTCATTTCTTGGATGGGCAATTCCCAGAGACAACTCATGTCTTGTAATGTAACTGTCATCTCGTCAAATGGAAGATGAAAAGTATGTCTCTCTGGTCACCACCTCTCTACCAAAGCAGTAATCAATGCTTTATCAATATTGGTGGTGGCATCTGCAAACTAAACAATTTGATATAGCCCCAATCTTTAAAAAGTAGGCTCACAAAACTCACTAATTTATGCGAACTACTCATCTTGAATGTGAATTTACTCTGCATCAAAATTATATTGGTGTTACAAAATTAATATAAAAGGTGCATAAAAAACATAGCAAATTGAATTAAAAGGAAAAAAAATATGAAACTTATAGTCCACGCGATTTGTGAAGTTCTATGAGCTTGACGTGGCAAGTATAATACTTCTAGATTATTCATTTCTATAATTTTATATTTTCAAGAACAAATTAAATGGTAAATTTAAATAAAATAGTTATGACTACTAACTTGCAACTAATTAACAAGTAAATATTACTTACTTTCACTTATTTGGCTTATTTTCAAAATTTTCTCTATATATTTTTATTTCTTACAAAAAATTTAAATTAAGAAGTAATAGCTTATAATTTATTATTTTTTACACATAATTTAATTAATTGGTCATGACTACAAATTAAGAACAAATAAAAAAAAATATTTGGTCATGACTAATTTTGATCATGGTTACCATTTGTAACAAAAAAAATCTATTTAGTTCATCATGATTACCATTTTTATTACTATTTTGAAAAAAACAAATTTAAAGAAAATAACTACTAACCTCAAAATGTAGCTGACTATAAATGTTTGGTTGTCCCCGGAGATTTTACTACTGCTTACGGATGTAAATTGAGTTAGTGGGGAGGAAAATCGAAAATTTAGAAGGGAAGGATTTAGTTCGGCCATGGCTGAAGTTTGAATCGGATAAGAAGAGAAATGAAAAAGAAAGAAAGAGAGAAAGTGTGTCGAGACTTTTTTTAACATCTCCGTACGGTAGAAAGTCTACCGTTCTTTCCTTTTTAGACGCTCTGCATGGTGGAAATTCTACCATTTTCCTAATTTCCGTAAATCTTGTCAGATTTACTGTGATTTTGAAGGGTTATCTACAGTGCTGCCGAACGGTAGATTTTTTACCGTTTTGACTATTAAGTGAAAACAACGCTGATCCTTGATTATTTTCGTCAGAATCATTTCGATAATTACAAAAAGATTGGGTGGGTGTGTCTACAACTTCCATCTATTCTATTTTTGGATCTTTCAAAACATTCTATTTATAATTTATTTATTAAATTTTTAATAAAAAAATCGAAAGAAAACAAACAGTCAAACAGACAATAGGGAATTGTGAATCTGATACTCGTCGGTCGTCGCCGACGCAACGGAAGATTCGTTCGTCTTTATGCTGCTCCATCTATAAATTTTCTTACGATGTTCCGCAGGTACATTGTATTCTTTAGAATAAATAAACGACCTATCAACCGTCAAAGCCTACCGCTTCACTGATCCAACGGTACATATACCTAACCCCTCTTCCAAGAAATTAGGGCGAAATAAAGGGACCGGGTCCACCATTTATTAAACTCAGGTTGTGCTATTGACAGATCAATTTTGACGCATGCAGCGCAAGGTCAAACAATATGATACTGTTTGGTTTATTTCTTAATTGCTTTTGTGTGCTGGAAAAAAAATACATAAATCCTTATTTTGAGGGATACTGTTTCTTTTGCGTCTCATAGTCATAGAAAGCACAAAAGACAGGGACTCCCTTAACCAATGATCAAACATAACTAATAAAATATATATAAATTTAAATTGAGACATTTTCAATCGTATATTTATTTACTTGATATATGTGGTGATTTTGATTAAACTTTTTGACAATTTAAATGATTGATGTACGCCAAATTTAAAATATAAAATTACAAATTAAATAAAACTTTATAAAGTAGCATAAGCCGTAACTTAACAAATAAGTTGAAAAATATTATGAAAAATTAATTTAACTTATCTTATTAAAATGATTATTCATGGAACTACCAATTTTGTTGTTACAAAATTAGATCAATTTTCAATTTTACATATACCTTTTTATAGTAAACTAGTAATGCAATTTGGCTACGTGTTTCTTTTTCTTTTACAAAAAAAAGCCGCAACTCGCTCCTGAAAAGAAAAAATC
>CAXKVX010003181.1:0-17079 GCA_964058865.1 Eleocharis quinqueflora
ACTGCACAATCCGCAACACTGTCATCACCACCATTCTTTGATTCATCCCGACCGAATGTGTGGCAAAAGCTGGTGCAATTGCCACCACCTCCACTGCCATCCCCTCCTGCAACTCTCCATCAATCGCAAATCGCACTAATGCCACATCACCATACCCAACCTCAGCTGGCGGACCCACCTGTACTCTACGCGGTCGCATTATTTCATATGTGGCATCCAAGTATGGAGGTAAGTATGCTTCTAGACTTAGATCAGTTGGATATGTCACATTTTGAAATACATAGCCAACATGTGGGTTGCTACCTCCAACGAGCACCCGGCCGAATGAGTCCAGAATGGCAGATGAGTGGTACATTCGAGGGGTATTAGAGGGGTTCATTACCTCAAACTGGTACCCAGACGGTTGATCAGGTTTGTAAAGAATTGGGTGTAAGACTGGCTCTTGTGCCAGCTCCCACCCAGCTGTACCAGCTGCTGCGCCATTTATTATCAGAATCTCTCCGGTAGGTAAAATTACCATGTCGCCCATGACACGTGGTAAGGGCATCTCCTCCATGGACCACTGTGGGTCGGGATCAGTCAGTACAATCCGGCCACATGTGCGGGCAGCTGGGATGTATGTGGCATTGTGAAGTGCCAATTGGAAGGCGCCACGTGGGGCGCCGCCACATACTAAAACTTCAGCCCGCAAAGGTGTTTCAGGTCGTAGAGGGAGAAGAACTGACGAGCCAGTGCTTGGATAATTCCTTGGCACACCATCAGGTATGGATGGAAGGGAACGGGTCGGGCTGCGGCCAAGCGGGTCAAATATCATAGCACAGGTATTTGCGAAGATGAACAGAGACCCGTCGGGGAGTAAATGTAGAAATGGATAAAGGTTGTTCTCGGCATCCGGATCATTGGTTTCTTGTAAGAAGGGAAAGTCAAACAACTGGTACTGCTGGTCAGGCGGCATGAACTCAAAATTGAACTCTCTTCTACCACCCACAACTATGACAGTACCGTCCGGCAACAGTTGGTTGGAGGCGTACCACCGCCTCACAGCAAGAGAATAAGGATGTTCAAACCAAGACAGAGATAACAGAGAGAAAAGGCGTACCGACCGGTCACCTGTATTGAAACCGCCTGTTTGTAAGAGGCTGCCATTGGGAAGTAGAGCAGCTGAGGAGCACCAAGGATCAGAGAGAAGGGGGAGTGGAGTAATGGTGTTCTTGGAAATGTCATAGAGGAGAGAATGTGCGGTGCAGTCGAGGAAGAAGAAGGGGCAGTTTGGGAAGGTAAGGTTTGACAACCCGAAGTCGGTGCGGTCAAAAGTGAGGAGACGGTTGCCGGGCAGGAGCTGCATGTGCATGGCGACGATGCCAATGTTGTCCGAGAGAAGGCGCCATTCGCCGGCAGTGGCAGGGGAGTTGGTGACAGGTGTCGCGGCGTTTGAAGAAGAGAAGAGCGGGGAGAAGATGTTGCCAGAGGTGGGTTGAAGAGTAGAAAAGAGGAGGAGAGAGAAACAGAGCAGAGAGTAGAATGCCATGGTTTGCTTCTTGCCTTCTTGGAGAGTTCTTGAAAGAGGTTTGTTATAGTGTAAAACGAGAGCGAGAAACGGAGAAGCAAAATGTGGGACCTTGGGATCTAGCCTCTTGGTTCTTGTTTGTAGAAATCTTTTGCTGCGTGAGCGAGCCTCTGGAATCTGGAGAGTATCTCTGTATCTGAAACTAAATTGGTAACATAAATTGATACAATGATTCAATCTAAATCTGATATAATGGCATCACTGTTACTTCAAACTTGATCTTTTTCCTATTTTATATATAACTTGCACATGAAAAATGAAACTTGTTGAGATCATTTTTCGATTGGTACGAATTAAGCTGCTGACATTTTTTTAGTTAGTATTTGATTGTAAATGGCAATCCAGGTTAGGCCTGTTAGTTGAGGTTCAGAAGAGATATTATGCAATTAATTAATGGGCCGTGATGTTGTTGACAGTTACAAATCAGGCCGGATATTTCTCGGGCTAACAATTTAAGATCCAAAATGTCTATTTTTTTTTTATGTTGAGGTACATTACATAGCTCTAAGAATTATTAGACTGAACTAATGTTCTCTATCACTTGTGCCTCCGACCGGATATGATATTTTTGCGGACCGAATAGACCGCGAAATAGACAAAATATTCGCGAATAAGTTCATTGACGTCTCTATTTCTATGACATGGGATATTTTCAGTTTCAAGGAAAAGAAAATTAAAAAAGTAAACATGTGAAAAGCGAAGGTACAACAACCGTACAAGAGAAGAAAGAGAAGTATTAAAAAAACAAGTCAAAAAGTGAGCAGTACGACTATACGAGCAATTTAGCGTATATTATATTTCTATGTTGGTGCGAAGACGGACTACCGTGTTTGAAATGCCAAATAATTGTATATATACGGTATAATTTATGTTATGTATTACTCTATGTAATATACGGTATGGAGCAAATCCAAAATTTTCTATTAATTTATGTTATCTATCAATCTATGTTATATACGGTATGGAGCAAGACAAAAGTTTCAGAAGCTATACTATTGGAAAAAGGAAAAGACCAATTGCTAATAATTATCATCTAGTAAATTTGAATTGGTAAATCAAAGAGCTAATTATATAATTTATATACTAATGAATCAATTTAAAACTATTTTATCAAAACCAAGTCATTGGTTTTTGTTATCATTTATCTCACTGGAGATTGAATGAATTAGTGATATTTTATATTGGAATTTGACATTCAAATGTTGCAATTAACATCATCATAGACACCAACATTATTATTCATGTTAAAAAATGTTATCATTTACGTAACAATTTTACTATGTAAATTAGTTTATACAAATATTTTATTATTCATTATGATATTTTGTAGAATGCAAGGTCTCTTAAAAAGAAGAAGAAATTATCAATTCAATTCAAGTACAAGTATCGAAGCGGGCAATTCAATTAAATAACCAATATTTTCTCTTACCAATTCATAATTCAGGAATGATGCGACATTAGCTCAAATCAAACAAGAAAAATAAAGAGAGTGAAAGTTACAAAAATTGACACAAGATATAATGTGATTCGATCGTCGGAGTTTCGTACATTCATGGGAATAATGTATACCACCTCTAGGATCGAATTTACTAAAACATTAGTGTTTATAAGAACGAATCCTTCACGAATCAAGATCCTCAACAAATAAAATCAAAATAAATGAGATCACACACGAATCTCACATTAAGATCACACACTATCAACAACTCAAATTGAGAAAATTAGTTATCCTAGAATAACTCAAAACTATCTCTAATCACTAGTTGAGCTCTAGGATGCTTGGAGAAGAAAGTTTCAGCTTTTTTCAGATTGCTTGAATACTTGTACATAATTTTCTTGATTACTTCCCAGAATTATGCATTAAGATATATAGAAGAACAAATCTAGATCTGTTCTGGCGCTCCGACCTGTCATGTCGCTGGCGGGAACCGTCATGACGAGTCAGAGAATGCATATGTTGTCAGGTTTGACCTTGTCTCACTGACAAGGTCAACAATTATTTTAGCGACTCGTCATGTTGCTGACCTTCAGCGTCGTGACGAGTGGATTGAGCGACATGTCGCTGCCAAACCCATCACCACAATGAGTGTCTCAGTCTTTTCATTACTTCACAGCTTTGACTTGTCTTCTAACGATCCGTCATGTCGTTGGCCTCCAGCGTCGTGACCGGTGGGATAAAAACATCAATTTGAAGCTTGTTCCAAGCTCTAATCATTCATGAATTTTCTCCAATTTTTCAACACTTGATTAAAGCCAAAGGCTTATTTGGCACTTAATTTGAAAACATGCATTCATTAAAAACTTGTACAAAATATCAATACATAATTTGTTTTGCCATTGTCAAACAAAGAAAAAATAAAACCAACAAAATTTCTCTTTTGACAATTTGCAAAATCATGCATTTTCTAGCATATAAAACCCCAAATGTTCTCTCCCTTTTGTAATTGATCAAAATGACATGTAAAAAAACCATCGTCAATTGAGCAACAATTACTTCCCTCAATCAAAGAATATATGCTCCCCTGAGGAAATATAAGCAAGAGTATAATCATATAATCGTAAGCAAGTAAAATTAGTTAAGCTAATCAATCAAGTAAATAAATAAAAGCTAACATATAGAGATAACAATTGTTCGACACAATCATTTTAAATATTACAATTTCAGCTAAATAACGATAAATTGTTCAAAATAAATTTTATAATATTATATTTAAATTGAATACTAACATATTTAATGAGAATAATTAAGCCCGCATCGCTGACAATATTAATTACAATGTCTCTACCATTATTACTTTGATAAAATTTACATTGAATGAAAATCGAATCTTGACTCGGTGGCTAACAAAAACATCTTCCACGTAGGAAGTCAGGGGTTCGTAAGGACTTTAGATTACTGGCGGATTTAGGATTCTCGTCAGATAAGTAAGATTTATAAGTTTTTTTTAGAAGAGCAAAATTATGCAAATTTTGAAACATACATGATTATTTTGGAAAAAAATTGATAAATCGTACAAATACATAAAATTATTTTGCAAATTTTTTTTCCAAATGAGGGCACTTGCCCCCCCCCCTCGCTATACTGCATCCGCTCTGCTTTAGATCATTTAAGTTTAAATGTCATAAACTCTCCTTACAATCGAAAAAAATGAATTCATATTCAGTGAGCTATTTCGTAATATGAAATAATCATTTAATGATTCATATTATATCAAAATTCGTACGAACAAATTTCAATTTAATCCGAATCATTGAATAACTATTATGTATTACGAAATATTCTATCCAACGGGTTGGGAGTGGGTACATCCATGAGTACACAATTTGATTGTGCACTCATGGTTTGAACCAATGGATTAGTAGACTACATTCTCTTTTCTAATAGTTTAATAATTTATTATTTTTCTCTCTCCAAATAATTTAAGAAGAGAGAGAGTGTAATCTTTTGATCCAATAGTCCAAACCATGAGTGCACAATCAAATGGTGCACTCATGGGTGTACCTACTCTCAATCCGTTGGATAGAATATTTCGTAATACATAATAGTTATTTAATGATTCACATTATATCGAAATTCGTAATATAAAATAATTATTTAATGATTCACATTATATCAAAATTCGTATGAACAAATTTCACTTTAATCTGAATTATTGAATAACTATTATGTATTACGAAATATTATATATCCAAATAGAATTCAAAAAGAAATTACATTAAATGAGGAACTCGTAATAATTTACAAAATTGCAAAGCCGTATAAAAGAGGTAACAATAACAAAGCTTGTGCAGTTGTGTTGTGCGTCTACATTTTTGGTGTGACTTAGCACAATTTCCGATATACATTAGACTTCGTCAATTCATCAAGAAACTTGAAATTCTTACTTGTATAATTTAGACTTTTTCTTATGCCATAATTTAATAATTTTCTCTTCATTTATTATCCAACCCAACTTTGAATTTTTTTATTGTCATCCACAAAGGACCACAAACGAAGACTTTTGTCATCGTGGCGTGCAATCAATGGAATGAGATCTTTTTTTAATATTTTATTTGCATCGAAATTCGTGCAATTTAAATTTTATAATATAAAATTTCTGAATCAAATCTGAACTGTCCGTAGTGTACAACGCAGAAAATCTGAATCGTTCATTTCTATTGCGCGTGACAGATAATATGCTTCCTGCAATCAATAGTCTAAGCTGGCGGATGCTTGTTATTATTTAATAAGTGTTTTACACGACGGATGCATCCAGTTCTCAGACTTGTTAAACTAATCCAAGTATGAAGGCACAAAAAAATATCATTTCTGACTTGTTAATTAATTAACAAAAAACAAAATTATCCTCCATTTATGACTTTGAATGTCATGGAATAAACTAAGATACATATTTCATGTTCCCTAATTTTATCTGCTTCCGTTACTTCTGGATCCTCAGATTGGTCCCAAATTAGTAAATTACCAATGTAAGGTCATGAGATGTCTCCAAATTATTTCAAACGACTTTGTAATGGTTTATATTTATAAATAGATACATAGTTGATATTAATTATTGATATCAACTGAATTTTTCTATTTCGAACTGGAACTCTCCATTTTTGCAACAATTTCTAAAATTTCAAAGATAATCTAATATTTGAAATACAATAAAATTCACCCATTGTCTAATTACAAAAAGTAATCCAACATTCAAATATCACAAAACACTACCATAAAAACATAAAATTTCAAGTTTAAATTTCACAAAATACTACTTCAAAACAGTTAGAAATCCTTCAATTCTTCACACCAGAAATCCTGTAAAAAAAACGAAAAATAGAATCATCAAAAGTGCATGATAACTAGACTTAAAGTGCATGATAATTAGACTTCAAAGGAATCAAAACCAGCAAACAGATAAAATTGCATGATAATCAGACTTAAAGTGCATCATAACTAAACATAAAAGGGCATGATAATCAGACTGAAAATGCATATTTGTACCTAAAGTGCACTTTATGTACCTTATTGTTTTCATGCACTTTAAACAAAATTGGTTAGCAAGTCCAAGTGCATGAATAATCAAACTTAAAGTGCATGATAATCAGTTTTCAAGTGCATCATAACCATCAAACAGATAAAAGTGCATGATAAGCAGACATCTTCGTGCATGATAACCAGACTTAAAATGGATGATAATCAGACTGAAAGTGCATATAGTTGTACCTAAAGTGCATTTTGTGTACCTTACTATTTTAATGCACTTAAACAAATTACATGTACCTAAAGTGCACTTTAGTTACATGTACCTATGCACTGTACATGTACCTAAAGTGCATCATAACCACAAATTACATGTACCTTTAGCATAAAGTTCACATAATCAGAAAACAAAAAGCATAATAATTAGAAATAAAGTGCATGATAACCACAAATAAAGTACATAATAAACTTATTTGAGCTTCAAAAAAATGTTATTGTCTCACTGTTGGTCTTGTCCATCAGCAGGTTGTAGGTCAATAAAGTCTGGTTAATTTATGTTATCTCCAGATCTAGAAGTATCCTCAATCACAAGCTCATCATCTGAAGGAAATGGAACTGACATTGGTGGTGATGGTGGTGCCCAGATGGATCGGGACATGCTAGGAGTCGTTGATCGGAACTCGAACCCGTTACTAGATCTGTAATAGTGAGAAGAGACAGAGGAAGGAAATGATTTGGAGATAATCTGACCATTGTACAAGGAGGATGAAGAGGAATAGAGGAAGGAGACGGTAGTTTTTCGATAGCTGAAAGGTGAATTGCTTCGATCTCTAGAGAAAATAAGCTGTATATTTTCTGGATACGATGCATATGAGGTGCTTGCTCTTTTACTAAAATGCTACAAACAAGAAATTAATAAAAGAGTGGAGTGAGAGTGGGTAGGAAGATCAGCGAAGCAATTTATTTATTCAGATATCGATAGTGGAAATGGAGAGCTCTAGTTAAATCGCTAGCGATTATATTAATATCAACTATTATATCGGATCGCGAATCTACAAAACATTTCTCTATTATTTAATATTTAGAACCGCAGTCTAACACAGATGGTGTTTACTTTTGCCTCTCTACAAAAAAAAAAAAACGCCGATTTAGATTTCACAAGAGCCGTTTGAAAAGTAATTAATGCAGTAGGTAATATACTCTGTTATGTTAAAAAATGTGTTATTTCTTTAACCTTCAATACAAAATAAGATGTTAGATGTACCTTCTATTTTCATAATAGAGTTGAAAACCTTCACGGCTTATGTATCTTTAATTTGAAAAAGTTTGTAATTTATTTTAAACAGAGGCATTTTTATTGTATATATTATTGACAGATTAAATGGCTGCCTTTTCAGTTTCGAAATATTTTTTGTGTATATTATTTTTAATTTTTGTTATAAATGAAATATAGCCAGCAATATGAATTATGAAACAAGAAACTGAATATAATGTAAACTGTGAAAATAGTAAATTTTATAAAAGCAACTAAAACTAAATTTACCAAGAACACTACAATTATATGAAATCTTAAAATAAATTTATCAACGATGCTATAATTTTTCAAAGCAATATGAATAATTTGTGCCTATGATCCTTCAACTCTCTCTATTTCTGTCGTACTCTGTCTAATTTAATGATAAGACAAAAAAAAATTTAGGAGATCTGAAATTCAAGTTCCAGTGAAGTAGTTATTTTTAGTGTATTTTCATATTTCAATTTGAATTTGTGTTTGTGCTGTAAACATACAGATAATAAATAAAATAAAAAACTCTAAAAAATTAACAGCAACTGCCAAGTGTAATTTATAAGATAAACATTAAAAATATACATCTGTCTCTAAAAAAACGAAATATATCTCGCAAACTTAATTTTACCACTTCTTCGTTTCCTCACTGATTTTTTTTTAGACGATGTATTACACACATTTTGAGTTTTAATAGCTCCTGCCTAAATCATATATAATAATAAACATGTTTCTCCATGAAATCGCTTAAACCTCACAAAAGTATACAAGGCAATAGGCAAAATTTATAGCAGGAATAGCTAGGAATTTTTTAGAACAGGTTGCTTTTACACTTTAAAGTCGTGAAATGCACTATAAATAAAGGATCAAATGGTATTTTTTTATTTTTTATTTTGAGAGAGTACACCACGACAGCATTAATGCATTATAGAATCACACACACATTCACACCAAAGGAGAAGGTGAGAATACTCAACTACAAGTCTACAGCAAGTAACAAGCGTGAAAATAATATGCATAGTACATCACTTTTCATACTATGCATATATATATATATATAGGAGCATGACTAAAATAATATGCATAGTACACCACATAACGTACTATGCGTCTATTTGTATTTAATTTGGTCATTAAATTGAGATTTAAGTTGCTCAATAAATTCTTCATATCAAAATCTTGTAGGAAATAAAATTTCGTGATTTTTAGAGCTTTCTTGCTATTTTTTAAATATTTTTTAAAAACAGCCCAGAAATGACACTTTTGTAGTATTAAATCTGGACTGTTTTTAAAAAATATTTAAAAAATAGCTAGAAAGCTCTAAAAATCATGAAATTTGATTTCCTACAATATTTTCATATGAAGAATTTATTGAGCAACTTAAATCTCAATTTAATGACCAAATTAAATACAAATGGACGCATAGTACGTTATGTGGTGTACTATGCATATTATTTTAGCCATGCTCTATATATATATATATATATATTTCAATAAATAGAGATTTAAGTTGTTTAATAAATTTTTCATATTAAAATATTGTAAGAAATCAAATTTCGTAATTTTTAGAGTTTTTTTGCTATTTTTAAATATTTTTTAAAAACAACCCAGATTTAATACTACAAAAGTGCAATTTCTGAGCAGTTTCTGAAAAATTTAAAAAATAGAAAGCTCTAAAAATCACGAAATTGAATTTCTTACAAGATTTTGATATTAAGAATTTATTGAGTAACTTAAATCTCAATTTATTGAACAAATTAAACATGCATAGCCACATAGTACGGAATGTGGTGTACTATGCATATTATTTTACCCTTGCTCATATATATATATATATATATATATATATATATGAGGATGAATTCGTAGCCGCTCGCAACCGCTCCATCATATCAAGTGTAAATTATCGATTCGGACCGTTGAAAACATTATCCATACTAATGTAGACATGGAGACCAAATTTTATATTTTTTGAAATTTTTTATTATTTTATCGGAAGGGTTGAATTCAAAGTGTTAAAAAACATAATCATAACTGTAAAGATTTGAATTCAAAGTCATAAATGTTATTTTTATTTTTTAAGGTCAATCGTGAAAATTTTTTTAACCTCGTTGAATACTTTATTAATAAAAATATTAATAATTTAATACAAGAGTTGGATTCTATTTAGGTAAGTTTTTATAACAACTTCGATTGTGCTCTTCGAGACCGTAATTAGTTTTTTTATCGTCATAAGTCATCAAACTATAAATGTCCGAGTCTACTTCCACCGCGTTGAGTCTGATTTGCGATCGGAGAAGCGAGCGATTCAAAATTGATTCTGACACAAATACATGATAAAAAAAATTACAAATTAAGTTATAAGTTGAAGGTGGAGCCAAATTTTAGATGCGCGTTCCTCCGATCGCAAATCGAACTCGACGCGGTAGAAGTAGACTAGAATATCTACAACTCGATGCCTTACGGCGATAAAAAAAACATTATTATCCCGACGAGCGTAGTCAAAGTTTGTAGAAAAAATGCTAATCATACTTAATATTTTTTGTAACAACTCCAGCTAAGCTCGTCGGGGTTATAATTAGTCTTTTTTATCGTCGCAAACCATCCAGCTGTAGATATTCGAGTCTACTTCCATCGTGTCGAGTCTATTTTGCCATCGGAGAAATGGACAATTCAAAATTGAATCTGGCGCAAACTCATGATAAAAAATACTAATTAAGGTATAAGTTCAAGATGGAGCTAAATTTTAGATGCACGTTCCTCCGGCGCAAACTCATGATAAAAAATACTAATTAAGGTATAAGTTCAAGATGGAGCTAAATTTGAGATGCACGTTCCTCCGATCGCAAGTCAGACTTAACGTGGTGGAAGTAGATTCAGATATCTACAACTCGATAATTTGCAATGATAAAAAAAGTTAGTTATAGTTCCGATGAGCGCAGTCGAATTTGTTACAAACACTTATATAAATACAACTCAACTCATCAATTAAAATATTAATATTTTTATTAATAAAAAACTCAATGCCTTAACTTGAAACTCTTTTGATGGCTGCTGTGAAATTCGGAATCAGTGATTCCGGAGTTACTTCGGAGTCAGTGATTCCAGAATTAAATCGGAGTCAGTGATTCCGAAATGACTCTTTTGATGATTTTGATTTGAATTTTGTCAGTTTTGTGTTTTTTCAATTTATTTTGATTAATAAATTTTTTTTCGGATTTGGTGCAGATTTCAAATTTAAAGACTCCTGTATTTCAAACACAATTATGAGCAGGCTTGGTCAAGTATCACAATCATCTCTAAAATATAATAATATTATGATGAATAAATATCTACTTCATGCTGTCATGCATATCTTAACATTTGATCGAGGAAATTTTCAAATAAGCGTGTGGCCACAAAGAATCCGGTAGCAAGGTCGGTCCACTTGAAAGCAGTACGCATTTACTCGCACAGACAATAGTTGCATTTGTCAGGATTTGGTGTAGCCGTGTAGGAAATAACGCGTGGCTCCTTTGGATCTTTCTTCCCAAATCAACAGTTCAGCGTGCACCACAGCAAACCAGATCTTCTACCGCGCAGCACAAACACTGTGCGTGCTGCGCGGTAAATCTCAGCCTTTTATTTGCATTGAGATTTGTGCAAGTTAAACTTTATAATATCAGACTCTGAATCAAATCTGAACCGTCCGTAGCCTACAGCGCAGGAAATCATGATCGTCCGTTCGTTAGTGCTGCGCGGCAGAAAATCCCCTTCCGCAACACAGGGGCACAACGATTCTCTTCTCTCTAGTCTCCGCTCCCCTCTCTCTATAATAACTAAGTCGTACCAAAACTCAGGACCACACTCTGCTTCTATCTCTCTCTCTCTTTCTCTCCACAAATCTCTCGCCTGTTCCACTGTACTTCTATCAGATCTCATCCCTCCGAAACGGCGTGAAGAATCACTCTCGCCTTTGAAGAATTGGGAAGTAAATTCGAATCTGAAGAATCACTCTCAAGTCTCAACCACACTAGAAGGAAGCATAGGCGTACTTGAAAGGTAAGAAGTCTTTCTCGATTCAAGCGTTCTTTCGCCAAATTATGGGATCGTAGGCAGCCGATAGATTTTCCAAACCATGTAGTAATAATGGAGGGTTGCATGCTATGGTAGAAGGTCGCAATTACCAAGCACGCCACCTCACAAACAATAGAATGCGGGATGAGGAAGGGGGAGCAGGCGGGCCCTTTCTGGCCACCCCTTGGCTCAGTGGCGGAGCTTGGGTTCAAATTAATAGGGGGCTAATTTGATAATTTTGTTTGTATACGTTAGGGAATTATAGAGTTCAAATCAAGAGTGAACTAATTCAATAATTTTGTTGGTATGTGTTACAGAAATTCACTAAAAAAATTATAGTGAAGAGGGATCATTTTATGATCAAAATAAAATTTTTACACAAAAACTAAATACTTGATAATTGTATTTTTAAAATTCAAGGGGGGGCTATGGCCACCTTTGGCCCCCATTAAGGTCCCCCACTGCCTTGGCTCCATCTCTCTTAAGCTATCTTCATATATATTTCTTTTTTTCTAATTTTATACATGCTCTCTAATTTCAGCTAAAACTATACACCTTCGCAGGATTTCTGAAGGAAACCTCATAACTTTCCAAGATGAACCCGTACTTGGCCAGCATCTTCATTCCGGTCATACTCTCGTTGATATTTGGCACCAGGAAGGGCAACAAGAAAAGAGGGGTGCCAGTGGATGTGGGCGGCGACCCTGGTTATTCTATTCGCAACTACCGATTTGCGAAGCCGGTTGAGTCCCACTGGGAGGGCATCTCCACCCTTGCTGAGCTCTTCGAGCAATCATGCAGGAAGTATGCTTACATGCCCCTGTTCGGTTCAAGGAAATTGATCTCTAGAGAGACCGAGGTGTCACCTGATGGGAAATCTTTTGAAAAGCTTCATCTGGGAGAGTATGAATGGCTAAGCTATGGCGAAGCTTTTAAGGCTGTGTGCAACTTTGCATCTGGTTTGGTGCATCTTGGTCATGGAAGTGACGAGAAAGTTGCAATTTTTGCTGATACAAGGCCCGAATGGCAAATTGCAGTTCAGGTATATTATTTTGATTTGATTAGTCTATTGCAGAAGTAATATTGGTGGAATGGTGGAAATAATTTTGCATTCAAGTCTTCCCTTCTTTTAGTCAAAAAAAAAAGTCGGGGCACTTGGTTAGTTGAGGAAAATCCATTGAATATGCTAATTTAATCGTATTACGTTGTCTTGTCTTTTTCATGCCCACAAATGAGGTTATATATTATATCCCAAATTGTTGTTTTTTTATTTCAAATTTCAAGTAGGCTAGCTGTTTGTTTTTCTTTTTATACATTGATGATGTTTTGTTAATTACAATAGGGATGCTTCAGACGTAGTGTCACTGTGGTCACTATCTATGCCTCCTTGGGAGAAGGTGCCCTTTGCCACTCATTAAATGAGGTTCTTGTTCACAACTGTTGGTTCTATTTCTTTATCATTTCTTAACATCCAATTTTGTTTATTCTTATAGCTAATTTGATGATTTTAAACCTTGCTTTGAGCAAACATGCACCCTCTATAATGCTTTCCTGTGCGAGTAATATAATATTCCAAGTATGTGCCAAAACAAAAAATGTTTTTGAGGCAAGAAAAGAAACCTGTAAGTTTTTAAATACTAGTTGAAAAGATCAAAAGAGGATAAACAAGAATTATAGATTTCCTTGAACACAGTAAATGTTTGTATTAAAATGTTGATGACCTTATTTCTGTCTTTCAGACTGAGGTGACAACTGTGGTATGTGGACCGAAGGAATTGAAAAAGCTGATAGACATAAGCGGACAGCTTGACACAGTAAAACGAGTGATTTACATCAACGAAGCAGGTGTCTCCACTGAAGTTTCACTGGCCCAGAATAACTCTTCATGGCAGCTCTCCTCCTTTGAGGAGGTTCAGAAGTTAGGTCAAGAGAACCCTGTCGAAGCTGTCATGCCCCTCGCCTCAGATGTTGCTGTTATAATGTACACAAGTGGTAGCACTGGGTTACCAAAGGTATGACATGCATTTTATTTTATTATATTTTAAGGAGAAATTACTTCTAGACATCAAATTCTATTCCTTTATCTACTTCCCCTCGAAAAGAATACAAAAATTGCCTGCACACTATTCTGTATTTGCTTATTCCTTTATGTAGAGATATAAAAGAAGAAAATTGATTTGTGTATCATTTGAAGATAACGTCGATAATGAGATTACGATTTTTCTGAAAATATTTTATATATATGTTGGCTTTCTGTAAATGACCTTGAAAACCTCAAAGTTTCTCTTCATAATGAGTATTTTAGGCATGAAAAGTCTATAAAGTAACCCATGCACCTTTCCATTTCCAAATGATCTCTACTTCCTCAGAGTTTCTCTTCGTAATGAGGAGTATTTTAGGCATGTAGAATATATTTTTCATTTATCTAAGATATTTCATACACTCAAGGGTTATGCACATTACTCTACATAAACAATGTTGTAGCATGTATAATTACAGTAATGCTATTTGACTTTTGGTGCAGGGAGTAATGATGACACATGGTAATGTGTTAGCCACTGTGTCAGCCGTGATGACCATTGTTCCAGGTCTTGGTAGCAAGGATGTATACCTGGCATATCTTCCTCTTGCTCATATTCTCGAGCTGGCTGCTGAGGTTTTGAGAATTTTATTTTTCTGAATAATTATTTCTAAGCTCCTTTTTCCCCATTCTCATGTATTTGTGTCCTAAGCTGATAGAAACTACCAAAGTTAAATTTTAGTGCATCCGATTTTGATTTGCAACTTCTAACCTTAATCCAATTAAAAGGTTCTGCGAATGCCATCTCTTGTTGCACCTTTCTTTCTTTTTTTTTTTTTTTTTCGCATAGATTGATTTTAAATAAAAGTTGATTTATCTATTCTCAATATGTTTGTGCTGATCAAATCATTCATACCGGTACTCCGTTAAGGTTAATATTATTTTTAGACTGATGAATTATAAAGCAAAGTCTCCTTGTGTTAAACCACTACCATTATTTTGGATTCATTTATAGCCTACGCCAACTTGTTCGGGACTGAAGGATTTGTTGTTGTTGTTGAATTATAAAGCAAAGTCTACTTTGTGTTAAACCACTGCCATTATTATTCTTGTAGTCTGTGATGGTAGCTGCTGGAGCGGCAATAGGCTATGGGACACCACTGACTCTAACCGATACATCAAACAAGATCAAGAAAGGAACAAAAGGCGATTCCTCTGTTTTAAAACCCACTTTAATGACAGCTGTACCTGCTATACTCGACCGGGTTCGCGATGGTGTGCGCAAAAATGTAATTTCTATTGATCTTTTTGTTCTTTTATGTATTTCTTTATGATGCATGAACTGCAAACTGTGTTGATTGTTTCTAATCAGCGTATGAACAGAAGTGAAGAAAAAAATTATAGATACAGTTTAAAACTTTAAATAAGTCTCAAAGAGGCTTTGTGAATATGCCCTACATAATTCAGTTTCTACTAAGACTATACATCTTGTCAGATAGTTGGAACTGAAATGCAACTTGTGGATTACTGAAGGTCAATGTGTTCTATTGAGTTGGATGTTTTATGGAAGGTTCCAAATGACTGAACAGCTACTGGCTGTTACTTGTAATGTTAGAATGTTGGGTGCTATGAGCATAGTGACAAACTAACAATATTCGTTTTTTATTCGCAAACAAAGCGGATTTTGGCATAGCATGAATTTTTCCCGAATCATACGTCTAAAAATATATAATGCATATAATTTCGCGAATTATTTGCGTTTTTTTTTTTGGGTAAAAGAAAAGCCCATTTACCATTTTTGTTTCTATTTTCTTAAATATTTTATTTTTCTGGAAATGTTATTTTTTATAAAAGTAAAATAAAATGCATCAAGGATGAGACAAATAGATTTTTGGTAAAAAACGATTAGATCAAGAACATATGGAGCGAATACTGTGACAAGTTGTTCAATGGAGAGATGAAAGCACTATGGTCGAGCTAGATGACTCTTTTGATGACACCAACAGGCGAATTCGTTCGAAGAATTCAAGAGACGGAGGTGAATGATTCTTTAAAAAAAATGGAAGTAGGTAAGGCTTTAGGTCCGGATAACATCTCGATCGAGGTATGAAAATGCCTTGGAGACATATGGGTAGTATGACTAAGTTGTTCAACAACATCTTTCGGCCAAACAAAATGTCGGACGAGTGAAGGAGAAGTATACTAGTTCTTATCTTTATCTTCAAGAATAAAGGAGATATCGAGTTGTACCAATTACAGAGGAATCAAGCTTATGAGCCATACCATGAAGCTTTGAGAAAGAGTGATTGACCATCGTTTAAGAAGGATGACAAACATTACGAAAAATCAATTTGGTTTTATGTCCGGACGATCGACTATGGAGGCGATTTTCTTGACAAGACAACTCATGGAGATATATAGATATATAGAGCAGAAGAAGGATTTACACATGATATTCATCGACTTGGAGGAAACATATGAAAAAGTACCGAAGAAGGTCATGTGGTGGACACTTGAAAAGAAGAATGTTCCAACAAAGTATGTCAACCATAGTTATTAGTATCGTACGATACGAGACGAGTCAAAGCCTCTTCGAGACGTACCGTGGATGTGTATCAGAAGCCCCTCGTATCGGCCGAATCGAAACGAAACGGAGGTACCGTATCGCGTATCGTCGTGATTCTCCGATGGACCAATCAGGAGACGCGTTTTGCCTTGATATCGTAAACACGCCTTTTTCCCTCCTTACGACACTTCTCACTTCCGATAGGTCAGTTTCCTGCCAAACCCTCGCTCTCCACTGTCGTGCTCGATCTCCACTGTCGTTCGCCAAGTAGCTAAGAGCCCAAAGCATCTCCCTCGCCAGGAGACCCAGGATCATCTCTCCATCTCCATCGTCAGGTATATCTCTCTCTTTTTCTCGCCATTCCTTTGATATTCATAGTTTTTTTTTTATATTCAGAAAAGTTAGAACTCGTAAAGTGTAGAGAAGAGAAGAAGAGACCAGAATGAGCATTTATTGAGTGGAATAACATTTAATATGTTGGGTCTGTGTTTATCGATTGAGTGGGTTTTTATTAAATCAAATGACATTTATTTATTGAATCAAATTCTTTATTTAAATGAAAGAGCTGGAGTCAATTAAAAAAATCTCGAGTCAGTGAACTCTTTTCTGATTTTTTTTAACT